>QRFB01012350.1:0-22306 GCA_008931105.1 Oenanthe javanica | reverse complement strand
GCTTAAAATATTTAATGGGGTTGCAAAAGATCAAACCTTTCTTGTCTTTTTTGCTTTCTTTTGAGCTACAATCACAGAAACTGGGCTGACAATGGGGGCTTGAGTGAAGGTCTTATTAGTAAAGTTATGATTTTTAAAGCAAGATGATGAAGCCCATGACAGAGTTGATGCTGTAGTAGATGCCATTTTTGTATATCTGATATTTTGTAATGCTTTTCACACTCAATTGTGAACTTAGCAGCTAGGCTATCTTATCTACACGGAACTGCAAAACAGAATGATGGTTGGGTGATTTATCCGGTTCTCTTTACCGAATGGTGTATGACACTTTCACATAGAGAATTTTTGTCTTGGGTAAATTAAAATTTTGCTATATCTTCTTTATTTTAATTTTGCAAAAAAAAATTATTATTTTAATTAATGAATAAATAAAAATAACTTATTTATCATTTTTGGAAAAATAATGTAAATGACCTAAAATTTATGGGCGAAGACCCTGGATACTCTTCTCTTAAAAAAAAGTTTACCAAAATACCTGTTGACGGAAGTGAGGGTTCAAAAATACCCGACAAATACGCACGTGTCAAGTGCGTTGTTTTAAAATATATTTTTTTATTTTATAAATGCATTTCTAAAATGCGTATGCAATTCACATAATTTATAAATACTCTTGTAATACATGCGTATACATTATCAAGTGAAGATGATTATGCATAGGGTCATACTACATATTTTTTAAGTTAGGTAGATGGAAGGTGAGAGGGTTAGTAACGCCTAACTAGTAAAGTGCATGCTTTTTGTAAATATTTAAAGGTCTATACATGTTATTATAAAGTGCATGCTTTTTGTAAATATTTAAAGGTCTATACATGTTATTAATGCGTAAGTGGTGGGTATTAAGGGTCACTTTCCCGCCAAAAGGCATTTTGGACTTTTAATATTTATTTTGAGGTAATTTGGTCATTATCTCAAAATTTATGTAGAATTTTTTTTCAAAAAAGAGGTATTTGTGTGATTTTGAGTAAGTTCAACTGATTATCTAAATTAGTTTTTAAATTAAAATGTGGATAATGTCACAAAAAACGATACTGTAAGAGTATTCTAATGATTTTTTCAAATATTAAAATATTCATTTCATTACCTATTTTTAGGTGATCATTTCCTAATTCCTATTGTATTTCCAATAATAAAAAAATTTCCTTTTTCTCCTTTCTAATTTGTTTGTGTTTTTATTTTCTCTTAACATATAAAATAAAATCTTTGAATCATTAGAAATCCTTATTTTATAATATTTATTTATGTAAAATGCACTACGACATTATTTAGAATTGCGTTTAGCCAATAAAAAAGTGTAAAAAGATAATTGGGTGATATATTTTAAATTTATAATTTGATGTAATAAGAATAAATTTTAGTGTTTGATTATTGTTTTAAGATTGTTAGAAGGACTTGATATCTTTTGCACCTATCTGTCAGTGGTCTATGATATGGTATGGTATGATATGATGATATTGGGACACTTGTATTCGTGTCGAGTTCGGTACTCCGTATATTATATATATTAAATAGATAAATTTATAAAAAAATTATATTAAAATTTTATAATTAAAATCAATATAAACACCGGAGTATCTTTCAAGAGCAACATATTCATATATGTGTGTGTGTGTTTAAGGTAACACCAGACTCACAGTATTATACTAGACGCAAATTTTCATAACAAACGCAACAAAATCAATGACAATATTGGACAAAAATGTTGCACTAGTCCATTTATAGTGCAGTGGCTGGTCTTATCTTCCAAGGATAATGTTCTTAAAAAATAAATAGTTGATGGGTTCTAATGTCGTTTGGATAGAGCAAGCCATGAGCCAAGCGGATTATGCTCTTGACTGAGGGCACTAAAAAAATAA
This sequence comes from Oenanthe javanica, assembly GCA_008931105.1. Classification (NCBI taxonomy): domain Eukaryota; kingdom Viridiplantae; phylum Streptophyta; class Magnoliopsida; order Apiales; family Apiaceae; genus Oenanthe; species Oenanthe javanica. Next base: position 20,393 of record QRFB01012350.1, on the reverse strand, counting down.
AAAAATTAGGGNATTTAAAGGTACAAAAATCAGAAACATAAAGAAGAGAAAAGAGCATTACTTGATAAGGGAAGTAGTAACAATTTGGGCCTTGCCAGAAGGAAGAAGAAAATTCCTATAAAATCCAGCTTTAACATCCAAAAGCTGCCCTTTCTTTCCCACATCCACAACATCCTCCTTCAATATAATCTGGCAAACACACACACACACACATCAAGAAACCCCATATAACTAGTTTCAGCAATATAAAATCACAATGTGAGCTTAAAATATTTAATGGGGTTGCAAAAGATCAAACCTTTCTTGTCTTTTTTGCTTTCTTTTGAGCTACAATCACAGAAACTGGGCTGACAATGGGGGCTTGAGTGAAGGTCTTATTAGTAAAGTTATGATTTTTAAAGCAAGATGATGAAGCCCATGACAGAGTTGATGCTGTAGTAGATGCCATTTTTGTATATCTGATATTTTGTAATGCTTTTCACACTCAATTGTGAACTTAGCAGCTAGGCTATCTTATCTACACGGAACTGCAAAACAGAATGATGGTTGGGTGATTTATCCGGTTCTCTTTACCGAATGGTGTATGACACTTTCACATAGAGAATTTTTGTCTTGGGTAAATTAAAATTTTGCTATATCTTCTTTATTTTAATTTTGCAAAAAAAAATTATTATTTTAATTAATGAATAAATAAAAATAACTTATTTATCATTTTTGGAAAAATAATGTAAATGACCTAAAATTTATGGGCGAAGACCCTGGATACTCTTCTCTTAAAAAAAAGTTTACCAAAATACCTGTTGACGGAAGTGAGGGTTCAAAAATACCCGACAAATACGCACGTGTCAAGTGCGTTGTTTTAAAATATATTTTTTTATTTTATAAATGCATTTCTAAAATGCGTATGCAATTCACATAATTTATAAATACTCTTGTAATACATGCGTATACATTATCAAGTGAAGATGATTATGCATAGGGTCATACTACATATTTTTTAAGTTAGGTAGATGGAAGGTGAGAGGGTTAGTAACGCCTAACTAGTAAAGTGCATGCTTTTTGTAAATATTTAAAGGTCTATACATGTTATTATAAAGTGCATGCTTTTTGTAAATATTTAAAGGTCTATACATGTTATTAATGCGTAAGTGGTGGGTATTAAGGGTCACTTTCCCGCCAAAAGGCATTTTGGACTTTTAATATTTATTTTGAGGTAATTTGGTCATTATCTCAAAATTTATGTAGAATTTTTTTTCAAAAAAGAGGTATTTGTGTGATTTTGAGTAAGTTCAACTGATTATCTAAATTAGTTTTTAAATTAAAATGTGGATAATGTCACAAAAAACGATACTGTAAGAGTATTCTAATGATTTTTTCAAATATTAAAATATTCATTTCATTACCTATTTTTAGGTGATCATTTCCTAATTCCTATTGTATTTCCAATAATAAAAAAATTTCCTTTTTCTCCTTTCTAATTTGTTTGTGTTTTTATTTTCTCTTAACATATAAAATAAAATCTTTGAATCATTAGAAATCCTTATTTTATAATATTTATTTATGTAAAATGCACTACGACATTATTTAGAATTGCGTTTAGCCAATAAAAAAGTGTAAAAAGATAATTGGGTGATATATTTTAAATTTATAATTTGATGTAATAAGAATAAATTTTAGTGTTTGATTATTGTTTTAAGATTGTTAGAAGGACTTGATATCTTTTGCACCTATCTGTCAGTGGTCTATGATATGGTATGGTATGATATGATGATATTGGGACACTTGTATTCGTGTCGAGTTCGGTACTCCGTATATTATATATATTAAATAGATAAATTTATAAAAAAATTATATTAAAATTTTATAATTAAAATCAATATAAACACCGGAGTATCTTTCAAGAGCAACATATTCATATATGTGTGTGTGTGTTTAAGGTAACACCAGACTCACAGTATTATACTAGACGCAAATTTTCATAACAAACGCAACAAAATCAATGACAATATTGGACAAAAATGTTGCACTAGTCCATTTATAGTGCAGTGGCTGGTCTTATCTTCCAAGGATAATGTTCTTAAAAAATAAATAGTTGATGGGTTCTAATGTCGTTTGGATAGAGCAAGCCATGAGCCAAGCGGATTATGCTCTTGACTGAGGGCACTAAAAAAATAAAAAAATTAGGGACACATTTTTTTTATAAAAGAGTGGAAAAAAATTTAAAAAATATATGTAGAAGCACAAAAAAAAATTAGGGGCACAATATTTTTATAAAAGAACACCAATTTTTTTAAGATATAAGAACCAAATAATAATAATAATAATTAGGACCAAAATAATTTCTTTTTTGTTTTTATTTATGTAAAGAAACACAATAAAATTAAAGATATGTAAATATTAGATATCAATCCCCATATTTTGTAAAAACTAACGTTTCCTCTTCTTATTATCATTGGCTTCCAAATCCCTAATTACAGTGACATTTAGTTAGGATGAAAAAATATCGATCTAGAGCCGAAGGGAGAAAAATCAATCAAAAAAGGTTGATTTTTTAAAAGATTATACAAAAGGTGGAGGACTTCTTAGGTTTATGAAATCAACAACTTCCGCCGATAATGAAGAGATTAATGTTAATGGTGAGAGTCAAAATATTAACATCGGAGAAGCCAAAGAAGATGAAACTGTGGTTAATACTGATAACCCAATTGTTGAAGAAGATGAATTATTGGGGGTGTTTGGCTTAGCTTATAAGTAATAAGTTACTTTTTTAAAAAAAATATTTTCATATTTTTTTTTGAAAATTAATATTTGTTTTAGAAATTTAAGACCAAATCTTATTTCCAAATTTGAAAATAAGTTATTTATTTTCAGAAAAAGTACGTATATACCAACTTTTCCAGCTTATAAGCCGCTTATAAGCTGCGCCAAACGGGGCCATTGTCTGACAACGAAAAAAAGGATAATGGTCTCCATGAGAACAAAACTCAGGAAAATGATTACATAGATATTTATGATCCTGGAAATTGGGATAAAATCGATAACAAATTTAGATTCATCACTTCGTTTTAGATTCGACCAATTTCAATTATATGAGAAAACCTTTGGTTTTTTATCTAGTGTGAAAAAGATGAAGTCTGCAAGTGATGATATTTTAAGAGCTTCATGCATTAATCTTAAAAAATTTCTGAAGCATGATGATGTCTTTGATATTGACGCAGAAATCTTGTTTCTTGAATTAAGAATTCTGAGAGAGTGTTTACCAATTGAAGTTAACAAAGCTATTGAGGTGCTAAATTATTTGAAAGTGATGGGAAAATGCTATCTGAATGACGCTATTGCTTATAAGATTCTGTTAACTATACCAGTTACAGTGACTTCTGCTGAAAGAAGTTTTTCGAAATTAAAGTTAATCAAGTTTTATCTTCGTTCAAGTATGTCACAAGAGAGATTGAATGGATTGTTCATGATATCCATTGAGAATGATATGCTTCCAGATCTTGATTATGGAATACTTATGAATGATTTTGCTAGTAAAACCACTAGAAGGATAATTTTCCAAAAATAATTTTGTTTGCAAGTAAAAAAAATTTAGTGACTTGAACACAAAATTTTGATTTGCTGAATTTGTCAAGGTCGGCATTGCGTTTAGAACTACTGAACAACCTTGCACATAATAAGGAATCTAGAGTGATGTATTTTTTTTCATTTTGAAAAGGGCAATTACTTATTTTCCCATCTATCTATTATATATATAACAGGGCAACATGAGTCATTACCTCAACATGCCATGTGAACACACTAGGTCAACACTTAATATGTGTTGATACATTTTAGGGTTTGTGTTATACATACTAGATTTTGTCGTACATGTAATTCTAAACACATTTCATCTATTCACCAGCTTTATTTTCACTCCCGATCATTGCATCTTCCATCCTTGTCTAATTTCTTCCAGCATTCCATCAGAGCTCTCACTTCTCAGGTCTCCTACACACACACACAAATATATTTCACTTCATATTCTCTTTTTAATTGAATTTATAATGTTTGCTATTTGTATTTTTAGATCAAGGACATTGCGTTGAAACTCCGCAAGCAAACATTTTTTCTACAGCTTTTAACTTTGCAGAAAACTTGAAATTAAGTTTGCAAAGAGTTACCCCGTCTAAGGTTGAGAATGAAGATTTGGAGTTGCCATTATTTGACTTCAAAAGGATTGCAAATGTCACAAGTAACTTCTTCGATGACATGAAAATTGGAGAGGGTGGCTTTAGACCTTATAGCGATACATAATATGTGCATTATATGTAAACAATTCAAGCAACCTTCTTATCTTCCGACGATTCCTTATAGTGTATAATATAATATAACTTGCATTGCAGTTGTTTTTATAAATTATGTAATTTTGACACTAAGACTCCGTTTGAGATTGCTGTTTAAAACTGCTGTAATGTAGAAAAAAGTTATGGGGGGGAAAATGTTGTCAGAAAAATCAGATAACTATTTGATAAATTTTTTTGATTTGTTTATATTTTAAGATATAATATACAAAAATGATGTTTTTGAGATGACTTGATAGTAAAAACTATAACTAATTCCAGCAAAAGTTGAAAAACTATTTTTTTTCAAAAGCATGGAGACCTACTTTCTCTAAAAACAAATTTTTTACTAAAAACACTTTTCCAGGAAACTGCTTTTAAAATTTACCAAACACTTTTTTATATGCTTTCCATTACCAAACACTTTTTTATATGATTTTCAGAAATAAGTTGATGTTACTATCTATGTTAGAAATCCCAAACACCGTATAAAATAATGTCAAAATAACACTATTTTAGTGTTATACATCGGATTTGTCTCATAATATTACAGTGAACAAAAAGATATTATATGTAAAAAACACACGTGTATACTAGATTTTAATAAATTTTATGCATAATAATCATGAATAATTTTATTTACATTATAAACTTAAAATACTTATAAAATTAAAATACATTATGCTTAATTATACTTTTGTACAATTCCAAGTCTCTTACAGGTAATAGCTCAAAGATACAGAGTAATTTTTTTTTTTGAAAAGAAAGATACGGAGTATTTTAGAATCTAAATTACGCGAAAACGGAGCTCAAAATTTTTAAAATCAACCGCGAAACCAAAAATTTGAATTAGAAACACAAATATTTCAAATCCAATATTAGCCGTCGATTCACTTACTCATCAAACGGCCACAACCTCTAATCCGCAGCATCTCAAACCAACCAATCAGAACACTCCTTTCACACTAAATCTCATCCGTCCATTCTTAAAAAACAATCCAACGGATCAAAACCACGATCCTCCCCACTCCAAACCCACCAATCAAATCACACCCTCAACTCCTATATAAAACCCCACACCCAATTTTCAAAAACGCACACTAAAACACACTCAATTTTCACACAGTAATCAAAAATGGCACCAAAGGGAGAGAAAAAGCCAGCAGAGAAGAAGCCAGCCGAGAAAGCCCCGGTAGCTGAAAAAGCCCCGGCGGAGAAGAAGCCGAAAGCTGGAAAGAAGCTCCCAAAAGATGCATCTGCAAGTGGAGCAGACAAGAAGAAGAAAAGACACAAGAAGAGTGTCGAGACTTACAAGATTTACATCTTTAAGGTTTTGAAGCAAGTTCATCCAGATATCGGGATATCGAGCAAGGCAATGGGGATAATGAACAGTTTTATTAATGATATATTTGAGAAATTAGCTGCTGAGTCTTCAAAATTGGCGAGGTACAACAAGAAGCCCACGATTACGTCAAGGGAAATTCAGACTGCTGTGAGGTTGGTTTTGCCTGGGGAGTTGGCTAAGCATGCTGTTTCGGAAGGGACTAAGGCGGTTACGAAGTTTACGAGTACTTGATGGAATTAGGGTGTTTGTAATTTGGGGATTTTGGAATGGAGGGTAGGTTTTGTTTAAGGTAGATGTTATGATATTAGTTAATGGTGTAGAAATGAAATTTACTTTTGGTTGATGATATTATGTGGTGGTTGGTGAGCTGGTGTAGTATGATGATATTGTAATGCTTGGTAAATGAATGAAATGATTACTTTTGGTTAATGTTTGTGTTTGGTTTGATTTTTGATTCTGCATTTTTTGTTGATACATTTCTTGGTTTGTGACTTCTGGTTAAGTTCGAGCAAACAAATTACTATACCACCACATATTCTAGAGTAGAGAAATAAACAGTAGATTACCAAGCAGTGGTAACTTGTCCAAAATTCCAAACACTCATTGTTAAATGAAACTTCAAGATAAGTATTTCATGTGATGTATATATCATTTTTAGAAGAAATGAAATGATAAACTAAATACTGGCGAGATGTTTGTTAGTTTCTCTTGATCATCACAGCTTAATGAGCTACGGCATCCTGCTGCTGCTGATAGTTCAGTGGCCTCCTAAAGAGCATGATGTGTGGCTCTGGCCGATGAATTGCATATTGAACCCAACCTCTGCTCTGCTGCACCCCAATTGCACGCCACTCGTTCTGTTAACAAAATAATTGAAGAATTTTACATCTCTAAAAAGAAAAATAATCTCATAAATATTAAACTTATATCATATAATAGCCACATAATTATTAATTACGCACATATAAAATTCAGTAATGGGTGTTCAAAAGACTTTTGATATTTTCCCACTATCTCAATCAATAGAAGATTTTCTTAAATTAAAATAAATCAGGTAATGTCACAAAACCTAAATGATCGGATTTATTATTATGTAACTTTATGTTAACCATATAATCATAACCACATTAACCAATACATAGGAGAAACATATCCATAACAAACATACATAAATACGGCTGTAGTTTATGGGTTCAAATCCCTAATCCCCCCACGCCTTGTAAAACCTAATACTTCGAAAAATATGTAACATACCTTTTCATTATTGTACATTTACCTAAGTTCCTTCCCTGTGAGAGAGTGGAACTTTGACACTCAGGACTTAAGATTAGTGAACAGACATATAGTTTCCTGGACCATTGCGGAAACAAAAATCTATGCAAGAGAGTTACGATTGTACGTAGAGTTGGAGCTATGTATTTGCTGTGAATTGTGATGATCACTAATTTTTTTTTAAGAATTCTAAAGTGAGGTCGGTTTTGGTCATTCATGGTAGCAACTAAATACTAATAGACATTAGACTTTTTTTACCAATATACATTACCGGTAATACGTACAACTTAGATTTATGGCAACACTATAAAAAAATTATTGAAACAAAAGCATGTTGATAGATATTTATTGTGTTGGTAGTATAGATAATACGGAATTTTCTATTGTGTTGAAGTAGCAGCAATTTTTTCAGCTTGATACTTGCATAAAGACTCTACAATCTTCTTTCTAATTTTCAGAATGTGAGGTACACTGATCATGATCACTGATGATATTAGGCATGTTGAATAAAAAAACCTTTGATGGGGAATAACATAGAGTAGCTAACTAGCTATTATTTGTGCATTTCTGTACTGTATTTCTACCTGTTCAAATTTTTCTGCTAGGCTTGTAATTTATTCCATTAAAAATGTTGCCTTATCAACATCTCACGAACATCCATTCAAGCTGCTCACGAGCATTACCATATGAAATTACTTGCTGTGAAACTACTAAAAAGTATATAAAACTACTAAAATAAAAAATTCTTATTTTCAAACTAATAAATACAAGATTTCAACCAGAAACTAATTAGAAAATCCATAACTAATTAGAATACATATATATTTAGGAGTAGAGTAGTTACATCAGATATGTACTAGTCGATAAACTAATACATGTTGCAGCTACATATAATAATTCTATCTAGAATATAGTACTAGTTGCAACAACTATTACTAACTAAAACCTATATATATAATAACTTAATAATTATACTTACTCTCCGTCCAAGTGCGAGATGCATGCATGTTAACTCCTACTACTCCACATTACCAATAGAATATATCCTACGTGGGTAGATTCAACAATTGGTTCCGTAACTTGGTGAACCATCCATACCCATTAGGACGACCTATGAACTTGAACAAGTCCATGTATCCTGATTCCACTGCAATTTTCTTTTGTACACATAGCTTTTTCAACTCTATGACAACCTGATCAATCTCCTCATCCCTTTTCATCTTAATCTGATAACTCAATTTAGTTACTTTATCCCTTACAAATTCATCATTGACCACTCGTTGAATCACACTTGCAACCTGCTTCGCATGAAGCTTCTTGTCGTGGCTTCTCAAGACTTCAATGCCCGCACCAACTTCCTCGACAAGTCTTGCATTAATGGGCTGATCAATATGCATGGGGATGGCAATGATTGGGACACCAAACTTCATGCTTTCAATCACAGAGTTCCACCCACAATGACTAACAAAGCCACCAATGTTTGGGTGTCCCAATATCTTCGCTTGTGGAACCCAACCCTCCACAACCATTCCCCTCTCCCTTACCTTGTCATAAAACCCTAGTTCTTGCAGTTTATCTTCAAGACTGATCTCCTCTCCAAGAGGAAACCTCATCACCCATATAAAGCTGACGTTACTCTGCAACAAGCCTTCTGCAATTGCTTCAAAATCCTCGTTCGAAAGAAAGTACTCACTCCCAAATGAAACAAAAACAGTAGAAGCCTTCTCCTTCTCAAGCCATTTTATAGTCTCCAAGTTCTCATCTTCAACATTATAGGTAGGTTCTTGAACCAAAGGCCCGACAGGAACTACCTTCTTTCCACACAAACTAGACAGATACTTGATGCACTTTTCATCAATCTCATTAAACCCCTTGATCAAAACCACCTTGCTAGACTTTTCAATGCAATCAATAACCAGATTCGAGCGATCTCTCTTATGATCCTCAACAGATTTTCTTAGTTCCTCGACATTAGCGGTCTCATAATCTCGATAATAAATATTTGAGAATGGGAACTCAACATCCTGCTTCTTGTATGCATGAAACAAAACTGCAGTCATTGTAGTGCTGCTGGTTATAAATTGAACAGCTGGAATATCAAACTTGAAAGCAGCCTCTGGTGCCCATGGCTGAAGAAAATCATAAACAAGCAAATCTGGTTTGTATTTTGTGAGAATGTCTAAAAAGGTATGTTTTGACATGTCAAAGGCCTTTTTCAGAGTAGTCATGAGGTGTGATGGAAGTCCATTAGTTGTATGGTAATAAGGAGGGAGATCTGGCAAATTTGGGAGATGGAGTTCAATCAGTTGAATCGAACTGTCCTCGAAACCAACCTTTTTCTCGATGGATTTGAGGTTCACTGGTGTTGAACAAAGATAGACGGTGAAATTTCTAAGAAAGGTGATATGTGTCCGTGGCCTAGCCATGGAAACATCAAAACACTCAGCTTCTTTTGCATGCGATCCATGAAATCTCTCTCAATAACTATGTTTTTCAAAGCTAATGATTCTAATGTATGTAGCTGTTATGACCAAGTTTATTTATAGGGAAAAAAATCATGGAAACTATGTGGGAACGAGAAACATATCTAATACAATCTTTTCTATAAAGTTCAAGTGTATAATATAATTACACCTAATATTTTGTTTCGTTTTAATCTTTTCTATCAAGTGCAAGTGTATAATATAATTATATATAATTATACTGTTTGTTTTACAATTGTGATTACTGATAAAATTGAACGTGATTTCATCTTGGACCAAATAAAAAAGATAANAAACACACATGATTCATTATCTATAACAACACATAAACAATTCAATTCAACAAAATTAAATATCACAAAAATTCAAACAAATAAATAAATTATTAAAGTAATAGAAGAGTACCTGTACTCATAGGTATCATCAAAGTACTTGTCAGAATACTGGATCTGACCCATCTTTTTTCAATTAATTTTAAATTTAATCTAGAAATACTGAAAATTTAAAATATATGAGGATTTATATAGGAGGCTACGAGTTGTGATTTGGGTGAGAAATGAAATGGGCACAGTGTGTGTAAGTGTGTATATATGTGAGGCGAAAATATATTGGAAAAATGAAATGATAAGTTTAGGAAACGGGGCTAAAATTGGGAAAAAAGACACACCTGAAATTATTCATGCAAAAGTAAAATTTATACTCCTGGTCTGAAAATAGATAGAATATATATTACTTTTAAATACTTTTTTTTAATTCTATTTTGTTTCTCTTTAGTTATGTTATGAAAAATAAATTCAAATTTAAATTGCAATTAAGTTAACATTAATTATATGTATATAATAATTAAAATTATAAATTATTAAATTAAATAAGTAATCAAATATAATATATTATAGTCGTTGAAACACTAAGTACAGTTTGTCTGGACTTATAAGTAGTTTATAAGTCGAAAAATAGGTATATTTTTCAGCTACGTATAATATAATTGATTAAATGAGTATTGTCTATTCATTAATTAATAAGGAAATAATAAGATAAATAAATAAATAAATATATTATTTATCCTATATCTAAAATATTATATATAATAATTTATGAATTACAAATATTACATTATATAAGATGTACGTGGGTTGCTCCCGTAGAGGGAGAGATGCCTCGATTAAGGAGGGAGTGCCTTTCTTCACAGTGGGAATGGTTACAAGGGACCAGACTGGTTAATTTGTTCGAGGGAGGACTGTGAAATTTACAGGTGTTGTTTCGGTGCTCAAAGCTGAGGCAATGGCGTTCGTGAAGCTCTGTCTTGGTTACTCACTAACATGAAGATCTCAGTCGAAACTGATTCCCTCATCACAGTCAATGCAATACGCAAAGGTGCGGATTACAGACCGGAAGTTGGCTATATCTTTGAGGAATGTTGTGCTATACTTGAAGCTAAGGTTAGGATCTCGTTGCATTTTATTAGAAGGCAAGTGAATAAGGTAACTCATTCGAGGGCGCGTGTACCTTGTTCTCTCAATTGTCATAGTGATTTCATGTCGCCTCCCATTACTTTATTACTTTATTGGAGACTATTGTAAACGATGCTTTGGTTTAATGAAAATTTCTCTTTCATTTTCAAAAAAAAAATTATATTATATATTGGATTTTTTTGGATTTCAGGTTTGGATGAGATATGAATCAGATTTCAGTTTGGTACACGTGAAATCGAAATCCAATTTTTTTCGAATTTAAAAATTAAATTCAAATTCAAAATTTCGAGCTCGTTAAAATTCATTCAAATTGAAACAGATCGGATATCTCATACCCATAGTGTCGGATTATTTATCTCTCTAGAGCTACGTCCGAGGATAAATTATATTAAAGTTTACCCTCTTTCTTCTATCAACTTGGTCATCATATAACCTAAAAGACCAGAGATTCTGACAACCGATTTTTGGTGGCCATCACTTCACAAATTTTTATAGCGGAGAGAAAAAACTCTAAATTAATTGTTTTAAGCGCTGATAAGGGTGATCTACATAAAAAATCAAATATTAATGCTACCTATGATAAAATTACAGGTTGAGGTATATAATAATCGTTTCTTATGACTGGGACCCCGAGCCAACATAAAAATTGCATCATTTTTATTTTTTACTGAAAAATCTTCATCTGTTATTCTGTGTAGATAGATAGAGTATTTTCATGGTGTGCTTACAATAGACAATTAACAAATGATCAGACTAACTATTCTACAACAAGTCAACAACTTTCTGATTCTCAACTTAAAATGTGGTTTTGGCACACCCTGAGCCTCAAGCAAGAATCAATATTGAATAGCTGTTCATCATTTAAACATCGAACTTTTGTGTAAAATTAAACATCAAAGAGATTCAAACGCATAGAATTTAGGAACTAACTGGAGTTTTACACAAGCAATCCAAAAGCAAAAGGTATGCCAGATAATAAACATAACATAGAATATTGTATTGCCTAATCAATGTAGTTGCTTCTCATGACAAACATTCTCCAACTTTATTTATCTCTATAAAACATGAAAAAACATATCCAAATTACATTCACAAACATACCACAAGACCACAGCCACTATCACAACTATCTCCAATGGCCGATACTGCACCACCACCGCAACGCGCTGATCCAGGACCAAGGCACTCAAAACTCCTAAGAACCATAGCCATTGTCTTACTGGCCCTGATAATCCTCGTTGCCCTAGCCGTACTCATAATTTGGCTAGTAATTAAGCCAAAACGCCTTGTCTACACAATAGAAGAGGGCTCAATCAACGGTTTTAACTTAACCAAAGATCACCTCGATGCCAACTTCTATTTCGCCATAAGAGCTTATAATCCTAACAAAAAAGTCAAGATATACAATGACAAAGTTGAAGTATCAGTATTTTACAGTGATCAAAAGGTGGCTTTTAATTCCGTCAGTCCATTTTTTCAGCCACATCAAAACGTGACACGTTTAGGGGTGAACCTCCTTGCAAGAAATGCATCCCTAAATCACGAAGACGCAAAAGACCTCAGACTTGAGAAATCTTCAGGGGAGATTGAGTTCGAAGTTAAAATCAAGTCAAGAATTCGATACAGGGTTGGAAAATGGAAATCGAGCCATAGGACGATGAAGGTTACTTGTAAAGGAGTAATGTTGCACACTTCGTCATCTAAGAGCTTCGACAGAAATTACTGCGACGTAGATCTTTAAGTTGCATGCACATTACTTAATTTCTTCAAGCATGACTCCGTTTTTTCTTTTTTGAATGTGATTTTATTTGCCCTGCATTTTAATTATTGTTAACTGAGTGCATAATTAGTCCATTTGTAACTCCTCATCTTCTCTGTCTATTTTATTTCGTTAATTGTGTGATTTATACACATTGTGTATATTAAAAGTTTGAGATTGTGTGGTGGTTCGTACCATGTATTGTAATTCCTCAGTTCTTCGATTGTACATTGCAGCAACTTGATTAATTTCGTGATTTGTATTAGTAATCTGATTTTTATTAATGTACATGATCAAACAAGTTTTTTTCTTCTTACTTAATTTTAATTATTTAATTTTCTAATCCAATAAACCCTATGCCACTAATAATTTATAGATTTGCGTGTGCCGTGTGAATTGTTGTGTTTACATCCTCTGTAAAATTGAGTGTTTTTAAACATTTTTCAATCTAAATTAATAAAATGTTTAATTTTATTTAGCAAAAAAGAAATATTTTATTTTAGAATTATTTTAAATTATGTAAAATTTGGGCTGAAGACTAAAGTGCAAGAAGGTACATAGAACTGTGGGCTTCGAGATAAATTCATAAGAGTATTGATCCCTGGCCCATATATAATGTTAAGTTTTAGTTTAGTAGTCTCCAATTTCCAATCATTTCTTAAGGTTTGGATAACTGGATCGTATAATTTCAATTTGTTTTGAAAAAAAGGATGAGAAAATATAATAAAATTATTCTTCAAATTTCAAATCTAAACGAGATATCTTATTAGTAAGATTTATATAAAAAAAAATCTCGTAACACAAACTTACACTGTATAATTATTTTAGATGAGTTTATGGGTTGTTTGACAACCCATTTTTCCCGAAAATAAGCTCTTATTTTCCGAAAAAAATAGGTATGTATGTACTTTTTCTGAAAATAAGTAACTTATTTTTTATTTTGAAAATAATATTTGATTTTAAAATTCTAAAATAAATATTTATCTTTAAAAAAAATGAAAATATGTAAAAATAAAAATAAAATAAGTTACTTATTTTAAGTTTAAGGAACCCCAAACGGTCACTATAAACTCTATTTGAGTATTTTGGATATTTTTTTAATTGTCCTAATCACTAAAAAGTACATTTAAATAATGTTAATGTAACAATTTAACTTATGACCTCTCAATCAACAACTCAACAATAATCAATAAATTTGTATATTAAATAAATATACTTATTATGCATTTTGAAATATTTTTAAACAAAATCACAAGGGGACAGATGAAATATTGTATATCTGGTTGTGGTTGCATGAACATTCAATGCAAGCCAAAACAATAAATAATGGTAGTTACAAAGTCTACTTGTGCCCGGGCTCTTTCGATAAATTAATATGCAGTTTAGATATTATGAAAAAGTAGTATGCATTAAAAATCGTAATATATTTCTGTTGCTATACTAATATTTTTAATATTCGATCATTTTCAATCGAGATGCATGCATATATCAAAGCTAATACAATTGAAAAAATATATAGGAATCAGGTAGACATCTCACATGACTAAATTTACATCCGAACTTTCCACCTTACAATGTTCGACACTCTATCTCAAATATNACACATGCATATAGATCGAAAACCCCATGTGGAGTTTGGCCAGCACCATACCAGGCACAGTAGTTTTCATAGAAAGATGTGACAACTTGCATCTAGGATAACTCTAGCAAGCTTAGAAATATGTTGATTTGGGCCATGGCATGGCCTCCAAAGTGTCATCACCCCAAAAAATATCATATCTATTTGTCGAAATTGATTTGATAATTCATCCGAAAAAGCCTCAATTATAATTATGTTGCAAAAGTTTCATAGGCCAGACCCCTCCTCAGTTCCCCTGCGTGTTTTTTGTAGTATTTACAATGGAGTCATCTCCTTGGTGGTAGAATATGGAAACATGCAAAGAATGCGAGGACAATAGAGAGTTCCAACCCTTGATAGAACACTTTGTCTTCATTTTAACAGACACATCTTTACGTGACTTAGTGTTAGTTAGCTTCCCCCACCTGCCGAGAGTACAAAATGTGAGAGGCTCTGCATTTTTTTCCTTTTGTCTCCTTCTCATATCTTCAAGTAAATAGCAAATAACCTCTAACTAGCTTTATATTTTACTAGTTTACTGCATGCTTCATGCGACCTCTAATTAGGGTTATGTATTATGGGTCCGGATCCATTGTCACAAGACTCGCAACCAGCTATATTTTCCACTTATATTATTAATACTGAATTTTTTTATAAATCCAGCTATCCGCACTCTTAGTAGCACTTGTAGAGTTTTTTTTTATAATTCGCTTAAAAAAACACGGATAACGATTTTTCTGGACCGGCATGTATTATATATACAGAAGAATCATTAATCTTTTTTCATTATATGATAAAGAAAATGTCATTTCTAAAATAGAGTTAGGATTTAAAATTTTATATATGTTATGCAATTAATTTGCATGTAAAATATTTGCAGTTTTTATATATCATGTTACGGTGCACATAGAAGACTCAAAAGTTTTAATTTTAAGTATTAATTGAACGTTTATCTATATATATAATATTAAATATTATGGAATGCATTTTATATAATTTAAAAGTGATTAATATTATAAAATTTTTGGATCCACTTTTCTAACACACACACAAACTCGGCTATTTGACTTAGTCCAGGCCATCCTTTTTTTAGGTAGGTTCATATTTTCATATATAAAAAGTGGTGGAAAAATCTCCACCACGCCTAAGGAGGAAGATCAGGTTAAAGCTCGCTCAGAGAGCATCCAAACAGAAATGGTGTAACACGGCTAACACCATGAGTTCACAATACACAAATAAAAGTACACAAATTAAAAATTTAAAACAAAGTCATCAAAGCAAAGCATGAGTTATGTTTGGATGGACATCAACTTGCGTTTCTTGGCATTGGTCCACAAGCCAAATCTATCATTTTTACTCAGCCCAATGACCACATGGATTGTCTGAACAACAACTTCATCATTTGTAAGCTGAGCATCACTTCCATCTTCAACCACCTGTACAATGTCTTTGCCTTTGTCCATCCCTTTTCTTGGTCTTATTTGCCTACCACCCAATGTTGGAACAACATCATCTATCATCACCTTCTTACATTTTCCTCTGCCTGTGTTATGAGCACTCTCATCAGTTGTTGGCCTTCTTTTGTAAACCATGGTGACCTCATTATTGATTTCATTGTGTGCAGGAGTTTGCGTCAAATGTGGTTCATTGGAGGCCTGAGGCTCTTCCACCGTGGTAGTAACAGGGCTAGGCACATGTCCCTGATTAGTACCAGGTCGCCTAAATGGAAGAATATTCAAAAATACGGGGCAAGAGGAACTGGTTTGATCATTAGAAAATCACATTGAACAGAGGTTATCTGGGGTTAAGTAAGTGACCAGGATATGACTTTGGAATCTATTGGTATGACCAGGCAAGGGAACAAGAATAACGGAGGGTTTGGCACAAATGGCGTCAATAGTTATCAAAATAACTGCCTCAGTAGAAGGAGTTAGCTCTTAGATACTCTTCCAAGTGTGGTGGAAAAAAGTTTTAGGATCCCCTCTAGCAGTATAGATGGCACTAATTCCCTCAGCAGACTAATCGGTAAAAGGGACATTAGTAAAACAGACTCAGACATTATGTTTAATAATATGGAAGATGTTATGGACATGTTCAAACCAAGGATTCAAGAAAAGCTTGAAATGACCAATCTCAAAATAACTAAATCTAAGAACATTCTGATAGGATTCAAAGGTGTCGAACATAAACACAAAATTACCAGAATAATATTCAAGGATTTTAGTGAAACCTAAACAAACATATTTCTTAAGAAGAGAGTCATGAATGTCTTGGAAACTTAACTCATTGACAGATTCAAAATAGCCCAAACAACAATTCTTCCAATTTTTTTTGAGATTTAGCGAATAAACCCGGTAAGGGCTTGAGACTAACCTGACCATTTGATTTATAGTTAACAAAATCCGGGTGTGGTCAAAATGCTTCAAAACTGACCATGGAGTTGTTCAGGTCTTGTAAATCAAAGTGCCCAGGTATCGTGGAGTCCTTGAAGGTACTTGGTTGTTTCTCAGGATGGGGAACGTCATGGTCTTGATGAATTTTAGAGTACTCTTCAACCGGAGTCGTAGAGACAAATCTAAAATGCTTAGATGAGGAAAGGTTCTTGGGACAAACAGATTCAAATATGTAATGTGTAAAGCTCACATCGTCAGTAATGAACATTCGAAATCGAGCTCGAAGAGCCTGAGGAAGGAGAGTGGAACAACATGTGAGAAGGGTAAAGGGAAAAGCAAGGGTGGGCGGCGGAAGAAATAAGGGGAGTAGGGTTAGGAGAGGAGAGGGGAGAGAAAAGAGGAAAAAAAATNATGTAAAATATTTGCAGTTTTTATATATCATGTTACGGTGCACATAGAAGACTCAAAAGTTTTATTTTTAGTATTAATTGAACGTTTATATATCTATATAATATTAAATATTATGGAATGCATTTTATATAATTTAAAAGTGATTAATATTTTAAAATTTTTGGATCCACTTTTCTAACACACACACAAACTCGGCTATTTGACTTGGTCCAGGCCATCTTTTTTTAGGTAGGTTTATATTTTCATAGATAGAAAGTGGTGAAAAAATCTCCACCACGTCTCCAAGGAGGAAGATCAGGTTAAAGGTTAAAGCTCAGAGAGCTTCCAAACAGAAATGGTGTAACACGACTAACACCATGAGTTCACAATACACAAATAAAAGTACACAAATTAAAAGTTTAAAACAAAGTCATCAAAGTAAAGCATGAGTTATGTTTGGGTGGACATCAACTTGCGTTTCTTGGCATTGGTCCACAAGCCAAATCTACCATCTTTACTCGAAGGCAGCCCAATGACCACATGAATTGTCTGAACAACAAATTCATCATTTGTAAGCTGAGCATCACTTCCATCTTTAACTACATGTACAATGTCTTTGCCTTTGTCCATCCCTTTTCTTGGTCTTATTTACCTACCCCCAATGTTGGAACAACATCATCTATCATCACCTTCTTACCTTTTCCTCTGCCTGTGTTATGAGCACTCTCATCAGTTGTTGGCCTTCTTTTGTAAACCATGGTGACCTCATTATTGATTTCATTGTATGCAGGAGTTTGCGTCAAATGTGATTTATTGGAGGCCTGAGGCTCTTCCACCGTGGTAGTAACAGGGCTAGACACATGTCCCTGATTAGTATCAGGTCGCCTAAATGGAAGAATATCCAAAAACACGGGGCAAGAGGAACTGGTTTGATCATTAGAAAAGCACATTGAACAGAGGTTATCTGGGGTTAGGTAAATAATCAGGATACGACTTTGGAATCTATTGATATGACCAGGCAAGGGAACAAGAATAACGGAGGGTTTGGCACAAATGGCGTCAATAGTTATCAAAACAACCCTCAGTAGAAGGAGTTAGCTTTTGGACACTCTTCCAAGTGTGGTGGGAAAAAGCTTTAGGATCCCCTCTGGCAGTATAGATGGCACTAATTCCCTCAACAGACTAGTCGGTGAAGGGGACATTAGTAAAACAGACCCAGACATCATGTTTAATAATATGGAAGATGTTATGGACATGTTCAAACCAAGGATTCAAGAAAAGCTTGAAATGACCAATCTCAAAATAACTAAATCTAAGAAAATTCTGATAGGATTCAAAGGTGTCGAACATAAACACAAAATTACCAGAATAATGTTCAAGGATTTTAGTGAAACCTAAACAAACATATTTCTTAAGAAGAGAGTCATGAATGTCCTGAAAACTTAACTCATTGATAGATTCAAAATAGCCCAAACAACAATTCTTCCAATTTTTTTGAGATTTAGCGAATAAACCCGGTAAGGGCTTGAGACTAACCTGACCATTTGATTTATAGTTAACAAAATCCGGGTGGGGTCAAAATGCTTTAAAACTGACCATGGAGTTATTAATGTCTTGTAAATCAAAGTGCCCAGGTATCGTGGAGTCCTTGAAGGTACTTGGTTGTTTCTCAGGAGGGGGAACGTCATGGTCTTGATGAATTTTAGAGTACTCTTCAACCGGAGTCGTACAGACAGATCTAAAAGGCTCGGATGAGGAAAGGTTCTTAGGACAAATATATTCAAATATGTGATGTGTAAAGCTCACATCGTCAATGATGAACATTTGAAATTGAGCTCGAAGAGCCTGAGGAAGGAGAGTGGAACAACATGTGAGAAGGGTAACGGGAAAAGCAAGGGTGGGCGGCAGAAGAAATAAGGGGAGTAGGGTTAGGAGAGGAGATTCGAGCCTGAGGAAGGAGAGTGGAACAACATGTGAGAAGGGTAACGGGAAAAGCAAGGGCGGGCGGCAGAAGAAATAAGGGGAGTAGGGTTAGGAGAGGAGAGGGGAGAGAAAAGAGAAAAGAGAGAAAAAAACNGGGTTAGGAGAGGAGAGGGGAGAGAAAAGAGGAAAAAAAATGACTCTCATTCAACTTTTTTGTTCCATGCCATCCTTGAACACATTTATTCATTACAATCAAACTTTAATCATTCCATTCATTTTTCACGTTTTCTAAGTTTTATATCAAAACATAATTAAGTTAATATCCCACATTAGAATCAAATTAATATCAAGATTAGTAGTTCGATCTTGACGTTTAAACTTTTAACGTACATTGCTTCATGGAAAATTTCGAGCCCCAAACATCTTACTAAAATATTCAATCAAACTATGCTTTTATAGATTATAAAAGGCCAACTTTTTATACAATTCAATATATATAATTGATGGGTGCCACTAACTATCGAGTCAATGCATGCGTTCCATCTTATTTCTTATTTTGCATGCATGTTTGCCGCTCCTTTACCAGTTAATATATATACTATTGACTTAATTTTTAAGTGTTGGCCGGGTTTTGTTCTAAATTTCACATGTACTTGCATAAACTTAGGAATAATTTATATTTTAGTTGAAAGTAATCATCAACTTTTTCATAGCGATAAAAAGTTTACAATATATTTATCTACTTCGGTCTCCTAGATTTGTTGTCCGCCGTTAGAGATTGTGTATTTTACTCCTTTTCGAATTTTTTTTAATTAAAGTATACTTGAACTTAGGCTCATGTGCTTTTAAATTTATGTCGAGTCTTTAGCATTCTTATCATATCATAGATAAAATAAGAATTAGATCTAAGTAATGACTCTTTAATATTAATTATTAAAATAAATTTCGATAGATGTAATAAACGATTTTTTTAACATATCTTCTAATCAATTCTAAATCACAACTGACAATATATCGATTAAAAAATCGAGAATCAGTTGAATTCGCTTCAAATTTAAAGTTTAGTACTATATTTAATAGTTCATATAATATATTGACTTTTTTCTCTAATCTGATTTTTTCAAATTACAACCAAAGTTAAACAAAAATTAGTTACACGCAGTTCGATTTTCACCTCAACTACTGGTTTTTAAAATTTTTACTATTAAATAGTATATGTTGTAAATTTAATTTTAAAAATAACGATAATTCCATCCTTATAATTATCGACCTCGACAAAAAGAAGAAACCGGCACTACAAGAAAAAAGGCTAAAAGTGACCGCAATAATCCGGTCACTTTTACTCTACTAATGACGGGCAACGGTCGTTTATATGTTAAAAATGACCGGAAGGCTTCGGTCATTTTTAAGACCGTCGAA
>QRFB01012349.1:0-26665 GCA_008931105.1 Oenanthe javanica | reverse complement strand
AAAAAATGTACAGTGGGGGTGGCAATGCATATTTGAGAAACTAATAAATGAAAAATCTTTTCCTCACTGAGTCACTGGTAGGTATCATGTTAGTGATGCATATCTTAGTATTTTTATCACAACAGCATACCAGTAAATAATATGGAATATACATGGNTTTGAGAAACTAATAAATGAAAAATCTTTTCCTCACTGAGTCACTGGTAGGTATCATGTTAGTGATGCATATCTTAGTATTTTTATCACAACAGCATACCAGTAAATAATATGGAATATACATGGCAAATATGGATTCCCGTAATGCATTACATCTTTTCATGTGACTGTTCGGTTATCAGTATATTTGTAAGTGGTGGGATGCTATGTACTATTAAATGCAATTTGCACACCTATGGCCGTAGGCAGAAGAATTAAATTATTTTTTCGGTGTGCCAATGTGTGTGTCCTTTTCTTTTGCCTGAATGTTATTTATGTTGCTTAAAGTTTCTCTGAAATCTATTGAGTATCTTTATATTATGTAGGGTGTAGTGAATGTGGTTATGGGAAATGCACCTGAAATTGGTGATGCTTTACTTGCTAGTCCTCTGGTAATCTTCAATCTAACATCGTCTTTTACTTGCGAGATGTTATATAATACCCCCTCTCTCCCTCTCTCCCTCTCTCTCTCTCTCTCTCTCTCTCTCACACACACACACACACACACACACACTCACATTCACACTTACGCACACAGTAATATATTTATATTACACCAATTCTAGTGTATGGCCTATTTATACTTAACGGATTCATATATGTTATGAAACATGTTTAGGTAAGAAAGATCACATTCACAGGCTCAACAGCTGTTGGCAAAAAACTGATGGCAGGTGCTGCTGGGACTGTTAAGAAGGTAGAAACATGGAGTTCAAAGGGCGCACTTGGTAGGTACAAGGGAGTTTATATATGTTTTTGGTGTGCTAATTCTTTTATCTACTGTCTCTTCAGGTGTCCTTTGAACTTGGTGGGAATGCGCCTTGCATAATTTTTGATGATGCAGACCTTGAAGTGGCAATCAGAGGAACTGTAAGTCAATATGTTTGGTCCGATTTTAATTTATTCTGTTCAGGGCTAGTTTGAAAATATTGTGCTATATGTATGAGCACACAGCTGCTAGTGGTTGATCTGAAATTCTGAATCAATATAACAGTACATAGATATCAATCATTTTCTGATAGTATTTTTAGTTTTTTTGCAAGACATGTTTGGTTTTACACTTTTTTATGGGGTAATTTCTGGGCCTTGCATCTCATCTATAAGAACTTTTAGCTCTCTATTTACAAGAATCACTTGAGAGTTCCAGTTGTAAAGTCACTTTATGCCTTTATTGTTGCCTTGCTTTGAAAAAAACGTTTGCAACTCTGATTAAATTCCTTTAACTTCACATATCCATTTACACCATTATGTGTAACTTAATATACTATTTGCACAATCATCTGGAGAACTTTGACTTCGCTTCAAGCCTCATGTGTTCCAAACAAATGACTGTTTTGGAACTATATCAACATGTAAAATATCAATTAATAAACATCCACCACTATTGCTTGTTCCCTTATTTATGGAGTGGCCTTTCAATAGGCTTTATTAGATTAGGAAATATGGTTACATGCTGATAAATTTATTTTATTATTGCACAAGTTCCTGCACCTTTTTACTGATTTTGTTTTGTACTCGGACTACGGGAGCAGAACTTTCGCATATTATTAATTGTAGACTTAATATGTAATTGCAGCTGGGGACTAAGTTTCGTAACACTGGGCAAACATGCATCTGTGCAAATAGAATACTTGTGCAAGAAGGTAACTGGAACTAACAGTCTTCTTTTCAAATGTGTAGACAAATTTGCAGTTGAGGTCTTGATTGGGTTTTTATGCTACAATAATATATGTTTTGGTATCGGTAATGCATCAACTAATTTTCTGGGCTATATCTAATTGATTTAATATATCATTATCAACTTAATTCACTCCGTCATTCTTGAGCTGGTTCCACTTTCTTACAAAGTTGCATCAATTTTTTAATATTAAAAAACCTGTATAATTAGTCCTTTGTCCTGGATCTTGATGTATATACTTGGTGCAGGTATTTATGATAAATTTGCGAGAGCTTTGACTGATGCTGTCAATAATCTTAAAATGGGAGATGGTTTCAGTGAAGGAGCGGTCCTGGTAATTACTTGTGCACTTCCATTTACTTTTTGACAAGGTTTCTCACCACTAGCTTGTTTCATGTAGTCTTCATTTACCTTCTGTAAATCTGATAGTGATAAATATGGATGCTATATCGATTGTTGATATATACCCTGTATTACCTTGTTGCAAAATTGTCTTCTAATTGTCCCCTTGGATATATTTCCTTCGGGAGTATGGCTATTACATATGTGAATGTGACTTTGTTATTCATTCTTGCAGGGACCTCTTATAAATGAAGCTGCAGTGCATAAGGTCCTATGGTTTCAAACTTCTTCATTTTCAGTAACCAGTATTTTAATGTTAATGCAACCTTACCTGTTTCAGTACCATTGTATTAATTTTTTTATTCAAAACAATTGCAGGTTGAAACATTAGTGCAAGATGCTGTCTCAAAGGTTTGCTTAGCACCTTAACCTTATACTAAATGATTGTAGTCTACTAGTTTGATTAGTTACGGAGTAAATTAGTGAAGACCCAAGGTTAACATCCTTAATTAGATATTCACCATTGACTTTCACGAGA
Source organism: Oenanthe javanica (assembly GCA_008931105.1). Classification (NCBI taxonomy): domain Eukaryota; kingdom Viridiplantae; phylum Streptophyta; class Magnoliopsida; order Apiales; family Apiaceae; genus Oenanthe; species Oenanthe javanica. The sequence goes on along the minus strand of QRFB01012349.1, from coordinate 23,912 downwards.
GGCATCATAATCNGGTTTGCTTAGCACCTTAACCTTATACTAAATGATTGTAGTCTACTAGTTTGATTAGTTACGGAGTAAATTAGTGAAGACCCAAGGTTAGCATCCTTAGTTAGATATTCACCGTCGACTTTCACGAGAGGCATCATAATTTGGTTTATTAGTATGCGGGGTATAAATTTTCGTAGCTCATGGATTCTATTATAATTTTTGTAGGGAGCAAAAGTTCTTCTTGGCGGCAAGAGACATGGCCTTGGATCGACATTTTATAAACCGACAGTAATAAGTAATGTCAATAATGAGATGCGCATTGCAAGGTACAAATTAAATGAAGACTACAGATTCATTGATTGATTATGTCATAATGTTTTTTTAATAAGCTCACAAGGGTTGAAAAGTAAGTCTTTGACTGCTGAAAGAATGTAACCAGTTATCCTCAAACTGTTGATTCTCGTCCAACTTAAATGTTCAAAAAAATATATTTTCATATACAAATTTTAATTTGGGTTGGAGGTAATAATAAACGTATTCCAAGTTGGCTAGAGTTGATAATGAAAGTTTATTTACAGCATCTTAATAGATGGCACCCACAACTCAAGCAAAATTTCCTTCTGTACCAGGTTCTTGGTTGGGCATCACCTATATGACACTTGTAATTTCTTGGTTGTCAAAATTTAATATTTGTCCACTGTCATACTGCCAGCATATGTTTTCCTGTCTGCAAATTGATTATTCTGCTGCTTGGAATGTCAATAAATCAATTTGATGTGCTGTAACTTGAGTTTATATATGGTAAACAATATTAAGCTATCTTTTTGCTCCAGGGAAGAAGTGTTTGGACCTGTTGCACCTCTTTTGCGGTTTAAGACGACGGAAGAAGCTATCTCCATTGCTAATGACACCGATGCAGGTGTGTATAAGTCAATAATATTGACTTCTTGACAAAGCCTTTCATTTATATTAGATATGCCTATAAGAATATTCCAGTTTCACAATCTACTAGTGAAGTACTAATAAGATTTTTGCTGAATGCTGATTCAACTATAAAACTTATGCAGGCCTAGCTGCTTATGTATTCACTTCAAATGCTCAGAGATCTTGGCGAGTTGCAGAAGCTCTTGAATATGGAATTGTTGGAGTCAATGAAGGATTAGTTTCATCAGAGGTTTGCATCTGCATTCTGAAATGATTCATATATATATTTTATAACCCCTCTGACTTGTACCTTTCTTTGTAGGTGACTCCACATGGAGGGGTTAAGCAGTCTGGGCTAGGCAGGGAAGGTTCTAAATATGGGATGGATGACTATTTGGAAGTAAGTCGCTAATCCTATTCAATAATATCAAGTTATTAATAATACTGGGAAGCAGAAAATAATATGACATTAATAATATAACAACATATGAAACCTGAAGCTAGAAGTAAAGAGCTTCAATATTCGTTGATCCGATACACTTTGATTCTTTGGTTCTTTTGTTTTGCCTATGCTAGAACTCTCGAGTTATCTTGTTACCGCATCCTCTATTCCTTTATAACATAGTTATGACTTGTGTCTCTTCAAAACATTACAAAGAACATATGAACAAATGATCACAAAGACACGATTCATTTGTTTTTAATTAACCTTTATATGTTAATATCGTAACCTTTAATTCTCCTGCAGATTAAGTATATGTGTTTGGGCAATCTGTGAGCTAAGATGGAATTTAAGGCACCTTCGTAAGAAGTTGACCGGTGTTCAAAATTAAGTGCACATTGCACATTGTATCTTTTGTATGTTGTAAATTTGTAATCCTAAACTCTGATCTTTCTCATTGACATTTCAAAGTTAAGTGTTCCTTCCGTTCCTTGTAAATTGTAATCTTATGTATTTGTCATTTCAGTTTGTTTTCATCGAGTTGTCATGATTAATGTCTTGTTATCCAAAGATTACACCAGTGTCATTTAGTGAAATACTCCAGAAGCATCACAATATTATTTAGCAGCATCATAATTTATTTTTCTAATTTATATTCTATTAAACAATTAGTAAGTGGCTTAAGCGGGAAATGAACTCCCTTGTATGCTAGCCCACACGTGAAAATAGTGGTAACTTTTGAAAACATGAATTGTTAATGTTTTGTTTATTTCTCTCTCTACTTTGTCTCTCTACTGTTTCTTCTTATCTTTGCATTGTGGTTCAACCTTTTCACCATTAAAAAATAATAAAATTAGTACAAGGTCTTACTCAACTATTATAAGTGGTATCAGATGCCATGGTCGGGCCGTTGCTTTTAAAGCATGAGAAAGATTTGAAAATACTGGAATCACAACTTGATAATGTTCGTAATGCTACATTTCAAAAGGAAAATGAATATAAAGCCCAAATTACAGATCTCACTGCCTAGTTGACCGAAATGGGTAAATATTGTACATTCACCCGCAATGGAGATGCGAAGTGACCGGCCTCACGACTCAGATGAAGGAATTGACGGGAGTCATGATGCTCCAACTTGTGAACAAAAGACAATATTCATCAACCAAATACCATGATTCCAGATCCCCAACCCACCATCTCTCCAACCCACCATCTCCCCACAACATATACCTCTGTTTAATCCGCCTCCTGGCGGCGGGGACATCTATGGCCGTTTTTCACCTTATTATGAAATTTACTCTTCTCGATCTCCATTCCATATCCATTATAAATTTCCGAAAGTTGAGTTTCCGCGGTTTGATGGTACAAATGCCAGGGGCTGGGTACTTAAGGATGAAATTTTTTTTCAATTAAATTCAGTGATGAATTCTCGAATGAAGGTAGTGTACACAAGTTTATTTTTTGAGGCAGAAGCGGATTACTGGTTTCAAAACCTGCAAGCCGAATAACTGCACATTAGTTGAGAGAGTTTTATATATCACCTTATGCAGATGTTCTCATCGGGTAGCTAAGAGAATTTGGTGGGGAAATTTAATAAACTTACTCAATCAAGTTTTATCAAGGCTTATATCGCTGAATTTGAGGAGTTACGCGGATATATGATGGCTAGAACTCTCTTTTCAAAGAGAGGAATTCTACATCTCTAGTTTTCTTAGTAGATTGCGAGCTGACATTCAACATGCCCTTTATGTTTATAAACCTCAAACCTTGAGGGAGGTCATGGACAAGGCTAAGGAACAAGAGGTTTTGATGGAGTTAATGGAAAAACGGGTTAGAGGTACCTCTAGATTTCAGTCCAACTTCCAACACCCCAAACCGGACACAGAGTTTCTGGTGACAAAAGGTGCATCTTGGCAGACAAACACTTCCAACAATCCCTTATTAAAAGAGACTCAGAAATATGGTGCACAAGGGAGCATTAATTCTAAACTTCCGGCGATTAAGAAAATTTCTCCATTCGAAATGGCAAAGCGGCGTGAGAAGGGATTGTGTTATAATTGTGATGAAGTGTATGTCAGGGGGAACAATTTTCAACGACCACAGCTCTTCCTTATGGTTGGTGAGGAAGAGACAGAAATAGATGGTATACTTGGGGACAAACACACAAGCGGACACTGAGGTACTACAACTTCAAGAGGAAGGGAACATTTCTATTCATGCTTTGACGGGGACTCAAGGGATTCATACTCTCCAAATTCAGGACTTAATCAAAGGACGGTCAGTACGTATGTTGGTAGATACATGGTCGACCCATAATTTCTTGTCCCACACATTGGTGAAGAACTTGAAACTTCCTGTCACTCCCTGCAATACAATGGGGTGACCTTGATAGATGACACACAAACTAAATGTACTAAAACAATTACATCCCTGAAGTGGACATCAGGTAGCATAGAGTTTACCTCAGATTTTCATACCATCCCATTGGGCTCTTATAATGCTATTTTGGGTATACAGTGGTTGCAGCAAGTTAGTCCTGTTTGCTTCGATTTTGCCAATCAGGAGATGACACTTACATGGGGAAACACCAAGGTAGTTTTCAAGCAACCCAACACTTTACCTACTGATGTTCAGGTGATTATTGATGGTGACCAGTTGGGCAAGACAGAAGTTCAAGCTTGTTTTTTAGTTCAGTTGACTTCCGTTGAGCCGGAGGACAGTTCCAGCCAGGAAATTGATAATTTACCTGACGAAATCAAACACCTATTGAGTAATTATCCACAAATATTTAAACCTCCATCTACACTACCACCGCCAAGGGCCCAAGACCATCTTATACCTATTATTGATGGTAGTTCTCCAGTCAACATGAATCCCTACAAATACCCTTATATGCAACGAATGGAAATTGAAAAAATGGTACGAGAAATGTTAGAAAATGACATTATTAAACATAGCCAGTCCCCGTATGCTTCACCAGTCCTGTTAGTTAAGAAAAAGGATAAATACATGGCGGTTCTGTGTTGATTATAGGGCTCTTAACGCCATCACAATTAAGAATCAATTCCCTATTCCCATTATTGAAGAAATGTTAGATCAATTGCATGGCAGTCAAGTGTTTAGCAAGCTGGATTTGCGTAGTTGTTATCACCAGATCCATGTATAGGCCCAAGACACTCATAAAACCGCTTTTAAAACCTCAATGGGCCACTATAAGTTTTTGGTAATGCCATTTGGCCTTACCAATGCTCTAGCAACCTTTCAGTGTTATGAATGAAGTTTTTGCATATTATATTGATAAATTTGTGTGTGTTTTCTTTGATGATATCCTCATTTACAGCCCTAATCACGAGACTCACAAGGGGCACCTTCAGCTGGTCTTTGAGAAGTTACAACAAAACAGCCTTTGTGTTAAATTGAGCAAATGTTCTTTTGTTAAAAACCATGTACAATATATAGGTCATATAATCGGTCAGAATGGGGTGGCAGCTGACACAAAGAAGATATAGGCTATGACTAGTTGGCCAAAATCAAATAATATTAAGTCTTTGAGAGGCTTCTTGGGCCTCATGGGGTACTACCGCCATTTCATGGGCAATTACGACATTATTAGTAAACTCCTCACCAACTTACTTAAAAAAGGTGCCTTTTCTTGGTCTGCCTAGGCACAAACTGCCTTTGAACAATTGGAAACAACAATGAGGTACTTTGTATTCTAGATTTTTCTAAAGGATTTGTGATTGAAATGGATGCGTGTATGATGGGCGCATGTGTTGTTTTGATGCAGGAGGGTCAACCATTAGCTTTCTTTAGCCAGGCGTTCTCTTCTCGCAATATGAGGCTGTCTACTTATAAAAATGAGTTATTAGTAGTGGTGTTGTCTGTTAACAAGTGGTGAGGGTATTTGTTGGGATGCCCTTTCATCATTAAAACAGACCAGAAAGCTATTAAACACCTATTAACCCAAAAGATTACTACATTAATGCAACAAAAATGGTTAACTAAGTTTCTCGGGTTTGATTACACTATTGTGTACAAGAAGGGCAAAGATAATGTCATGGCAAATCCTTTGTCACGACTTCATGAAGACACCAATAAGGGTCAGATCATCGAGGCTAGTGCCATTATAATGGTCATTTCACAGTAGAAATAGCAGTTGCAAGTTTCATGGATGCATGACTCTGCCATTCAAGAGACTTTATAACAGTTGACTATTAATCCATAGAGTACCTCAGAATACTCAATAGTGGATGGTGCTTTACGACATGGAGGAAAACTGTATGTAGGTGCATCAGGTAACTTAAGACATCAAATTATCCTTAACCTCCATGACAGTTTAGAGGGAGGACATTGGGGTATAAATACTACTAGTAAACGTGTAGGTACCTTATTTTGGTGGCCGAGCCTACACAAAGATGTTACTAAGTTCGTTCAAAGTTGTGAAATCTGCCAACGTTGTAAATGAGAACACATTCTTTATCCTATCCTGTTACACAGCCTATTCCTATTCTCGACCAGGCTTGAGATACAGTTACAATGGATTTTATTGAATCTCTTCCCAAATCAGGGGTAAAGATACGATTTTGGTCATCATTGACAAATATACAAAGTACTGCCATTTGTTAGCCTTTCAACACCCATTTACAGCCTCTCAAGTCGCTCAAACTTTACTAGAAAATGTTTTCAAACTTTATGGGTCACCAAGAGTGCTTATCACATATCACAATAAGATTTTCACGAGTTGTTTCTGGACAGAGCTATTCAAGAAATTAGGGTGTTCACCTCAGCTGACTGTTGCCTATCACCCACAGTCTAACGGGTAAAGCGAGAAACTTAATCAGTGTGTCGATATGTACTTGCGCTGCTTGACATATCAACATCCTAATCAATGGCATCGATGGTTGCCAATGGCTGAGTGGTGGTATAACACTAGCCACCATTCCGCCATCAACATGACACCATACTTGGCACTCTACGGCAGAAAACCTCCGAGTTTGAATTATCATCAGGTGGGCAAGTCACCCAACACTTCTGTCGACACCTTTCTTCATCAGCATACTAAAATCCAAAGGCTTATCAAAGCCAACCTGCAAAAAGCACAGGAACGTATGAAGTTCTATGCCGACAAAAAACGTACTGAACGATCATTCGAAGTAGGAGAAGAGGTCTTTCTCAAGCTCCAAGCTTTTAAACAAACCTCCATGAAAATCACTAAAGATTCCAAACTCCCACCCTGTTATTTTGACCCATATAAAATCTTGAAGAAGATCGGCTTTGTTGCCTATAGTCTTGCCTTGCCAGCATCTGCCAAGATTCATAACACATTTCATGTATCCTTGCTTAAAAAGAAGATTGGGGCCATGAGTTTGCTCAATTGGACCTTCCACGTCAAACGAGTTAACTTCCCCAAAACAACCACTAAAAATCTTAGACAAGCGTCTAGTGAAACGTAATAATGATGCTACTATTTCTGTCTTAGTTCAATGGGCTGAAATGTTACCTGAAGATGCCACTTGGATGGATTATAATGCGATACGACAGAGTTTTCCACAATTTGTCGGTGATGATGCCTCTTTTTCAACAAGGGAGCAATGTCATGATTAATGTCTTGTTATCCAAAGATTACACCAGTGTCATTTAGTGAAATACTCCAGAAGCATCACAATATTATTTAGCAGCACGTGAAAATAGTGGTAACTTTTGAAAACATGAATGGTTAACGTTTTGTTTATTTCTCTCTCTACTTTGTCTCTCTACTGTTTCTTCTTATCTTTGCATTGTGGTTCAACCTTTTCACCATTAAAAAATAATAAAATTAGTGCAAGGTCTTGCTCAACTGTTACACGAGTGTACTTATGAAAGATGTTGCCTAAATGTTTTTAGATCCATGTCCCAATTCAAGGATAATAACCCAATGAAACAATAAAATAAAGCACTAATTCTATTTATTAAAATTATATATTCAATAATATAAAATTTAAGGAGCCCAATTAATCATACCACATTAAAGTCTACCTGTCTGATCCGTTTTTGTCACACATGTACTCGTCAGATGTTAAAAAAATTTAAAAGTTTACTTTAAAAATTTATAAGTATACATATTGTTGGGCTCAATATTCCCAATACACATTGAAAGCCCACTTACAGAAAGGCCCAGTTTAAACTCAGCAAGAGTGAAGGGAGGGAGAATGGAGGATACTGGCCCAAATAGCTGTATAAATAAACACTAATACAAGGGAGGGGAACCTCAATTCTAACACGTACTTTACATAAATTTTACGACCAAGCGTATAACGAATAATTTGGTTTGATTAATTTATACCGCAACTGCTTGTTATTACTACCTTATATGTATTTTTGTGTTCCATTTTCAAAAGTCAAGAAATCATCACATTATTACACGATAACTAAAATTCAATTCAAGTGGGTGGTTTTGATGATGAGATGTTGAGCCGCTCATCGCGTGAAAGCTGGCTCAAACGTCCCGTATAAAAATACAAAAAGATTGTAGAAGACATTACTAATACACAGACATAATGCATATGTATTAATTTGTAGCTGTTTGATGTGTGTTGTTGCACTGTCAACTGTCTCATTTTTTTGTTCCACATCTCCTTGCTCTTTATTGTCACTTTTACCAACCAAACAAACCCTATTTTTGTTTTCACAAAGGAGTGGCTAGAAAAGTTGGCTTCTCATCCCCGGCCATTATCACCACAACCTTCTCCTCAACAGGAAATTTTTTCGATTTTTCGGGTTTTTCAACACCGGCCTCAAAGTCTCTCTCGTGGCCTCCACCTCTTTTTTTCCAAAACGAGCATGCAAGAATCAATAATGCAAATGCTATTAAACTTAGCAGGGCAGCGAGACTGCCAAATAGGTATGGCAACGGTGAATGTATTGCAGGTGGGGAGAGTGTGTTCTTTGTTATTATTGTTCTTGTCATTGTTGATGCATACATATTGGGGAGGGTGTGCATGTGTGTGTGAGGGAGAATTATATAGAAAGCGATTGTGTGTGTGTGTATTTTTCTTTGTTGTTTTGGAACTTGGAAGAGAGTGTAAGGTGAAGGAGTAAATTGTGCATGTCAAGTGGGGTTTGCCAAGTGAAGAAGTGGTGTGTAATTTATACGGGAAGATAATTTTATCCGGAGGCTTCTTTTCTTTACACGTGTATATGGTCTCGTTGATGATAGTACTAGTTAGTACCTACAATTATAAATAATTAATTTTAATAGGAATAAATACACTGATAAAATTTTCATCCTTTTTACTTGTTCACAATAATTTAATTATATCCAGTAAAGCGTTGGTTGGGATTGTGGTAGCGTGGTCGGGGCGATAGTCACATTATTTAAATATAAATGTTAAAAAATGATAATTTAAAAGGAAAGCGGTTGGTCCCAGGGGTCCATATATAAATTTGAAAATTGATAAATTAAACAAAAAGTATTAAAAGGTATAAATTAATGTTTACAAGAACATAAAACAATTCATAAAATAAACACCAGAAGTAACTTTCAATCTAATTGTATTAGAATGAACTTTTGCTAAAATCTGAAATTTAAATCGAATTTTAGCTTCTTGTTCTAGGAATAATACCATGTATAAATAACTTGATACTTTTTCAAGACACTGTCAAATGAGGCTGTGCATAAACTATATAGACAACATGTCCTATGACACATTCTCACAGAAGACAGTTTAACTAAAACTAGAAATAGACAAGAAATACTTTACATTTAACTACTATCTATTTCTAGCTAACACCTGTTTTGACAGTCTACTATGTTCAGCTTTATATCTTCTGTCATTTGTCTTGCTTATCTTCCCAGCTTCATTGTAGTCTTGTCTCTATCTTCACAGGCTTGACTTATCCTGCAAGGACAGAGTTACAAATCATCTGTCTTGTTCTTCTGCAATTCTCCTTGAAAATAGTTCTTTGAAATAGTTGAGTACTCTCTTGAAATTACTTCGAGAAGTCATGTTGATTGACTTCTCGATTGAGTACTAGCTGTGACTTCTCGATTGAGTACTAGCTGTGACTTCTCGATTGAGTACTAACTGTGACTTCTCGATTAGTCCTTGAATGACTTACTTCTCGAATGTTTAGACTTCTCGATCGCATACTATATCTGATGACTTCTCGATTAAACTAGACTTCTCGAATGATCACCTGAAATTGAGACTTCTCGATTGGTTCAGCTTTATCATTTCTCGAATGCTTCTTTGGCTGACTTCTCGAATTGTTTTACTGGACTTCTCGAATGTGCACTTTTTCACACTTCTCGATTGGCTTCTTTATCCCGACTTCTCGAATGAATCAACTATATCACTTCTCGATCGAATACTGAGCCAATTGAACATTTTAAGACTTCTCGACCAGTTGCATCTTTGACTTCTCGAATGCTATGACTTCTCGAATGATCTGTTTGCCTTAGAAAAATTTTCAAGCTGCATTCTTTATTCTTCAAGTAGCCTTTTTTGTCTAGTTGTCTGATTCATCTTGAATCTTCTAACAGACTTTATTCTTTGGCTTTAGATTACATCATGGAATTACAATTTGATCATACTTCTAACTGCAACAATACATTGAAATTTCCAAGTCACTAACATATTAAAGAAGTACATCAATGTTACAGCAAGACAGATAATTACATATAGTAGGCTTGATTTGGTCCAACAATCTCCCTCAATTTGGGAAATAATAAGTTTCACAAATTAATACAAGATATCAAGCCTATCTATTTTGTTGTTGATGATTGGCATGATCATATCTTTCTTTCCTTTCTTTCTCCTCCCTTGAGTTGATTTCTTCAATTGCCTCAAAAATCTGTTGTCTAGCCATGACTTCTTCAATTAGAATATCACCTTTTAACATGTCAGCAGTAATTTTGAGAGTGTGCATAGGATAGTCATGAATAAACTTGAATATGATTTTGATCGATTCCCCATTTCTCAGTTTAAATTCAACTCTATCAGGATTCTTGAATACTCTGCATTTTCCCTATCTTCTCAGTTCTTCAGATAACCTTTCTATTTTTTATTCTTGGTTTCTTTTCTTGTCAATCATCTCCTCCAAATACTTGAATTTGTCAATCTTCTTTTGATATTTCTTAGCCAGGTACTCAACCATCTCCATCATTTTCAGTTTATCAATCATGCATCTTTTGTCAAACAGACTGATCACTCTTCTAATGTTATGAGTGGTTGAAGTTGAGTTGTCATGATGAAAACCTCTTTCTTCTCCATCAACAGTTGTAACAAACATCCTCTTGTCCCTGATTTCTACCTTGATGATTCTGTTTGCCTTCCATTGTTTGGTCATTCCTTTATCAGTCTCTGCAACTTCTTGGATATGCTTAATTTGAAGACCCTTATCAGGAACAATGAGCTGCTTTCTCCATTTAGGACATCTAACTAGCAATGAGCTAGTAGATTTCTTGAATTTTGTTATTGTAGCAGTGTTGACCTTTACCTGTTGACATGGCTTCAATTTTTTGATGTTATTCTTCTCAACTTCCTTCCTTATCACTCTATGAACAGAAACTTTTAAAAACATTCTTCTTGGAGATTTGGATTTAGGGAATATAGCAGTTTCAGAAACTGTCGGGACCACACTAGTACCCTGAAGTTTGGTAGGTATACTAGAATGAACACCAACAGCTTGCTGCTTGGAAGACTTCTTTCTCTGATATTTCTTATCCTTTTCAAAATCCTCTCTCTTCTTTTTGTCCACACTTTCCTTTTTCTTATCTTCTTTCTTTCCACCCTTATCACTCCTGGACTCAGGCTTCTTGTCATTCTTGTTCTGATCCTTGTCCCCATCATTCCTCTTCTGTTTCTTCAGTTCCTCATTTGCAAAGTCAGAAACTTGATCATTGATAAACTTCTTCATCTTCTCCATAATCAACCTATCTTCCACTTGCTTGACCTATTTCTTTTCAATCAATTCAATTAGGTTTATGATTTGACTTCTGTTTCCTGAATTGAGATGTTGAGGAATTTTGAAGTGAGCAAGTTTCTCTCCTCTTGCCATGTACATTACACCATCTGGGTTGCAGTATGTCTCAGGAAGAGCATTAGGTAGGAGATGACCCAATATCTGATTTTTCAACTCTTCATCCTCCTAAGTAACTAGTTCAACTGCTTTGTACAGGCATTCCAGCTCAGCGTAAGATAGTTTTTGAAATAACATTACAGAGACCTTGAAATAGCTATACTCCATCTGCACTATTGGTTCCTTAAATATCTTGCCATTATGTTTAAACTTGACTCCCCTTACTGTAACAATAGCATTTTCAAGCATCTTCTTGTAGCTCCAATGATTGCCATTGACTTGCTTTTTGATATGTTGCAGAAGGTCTAAGAAGTCTTTATCAGCATTAGGCTTTAGAATTTCTCCTCTTAGTTTCCTCATAACAGCCTTTTGCCTCTCACCTTCTATTTCTTTTCTTCTTTCCTTCTCTCCCTTAGGGTTGATATCTTGTTTTGGAAGAAATGTAGAATGATTGGGCTTGATGTGAGATGGTATTGGTTCTGGAAGAACTTGATTTGTCTAACTCAAGTTGGAGATGAGATTCTGCAATGAGGTGAGTTGAGCAGAAATATTGGCAAGTGTGGTGCCTTGAGTGGTAGAAGAAGTGGCAAACTCCTTTTTGAAATTGTGTACATTGGACACAACTGTAGAAACAGTAGTGGACAGAGAGTCAACTCTAGCATTCAATTCATCAATTATTAAGGCCTTGGCAACTTCATCCTTTGCCTTGGATTGATAGTAGATGTCCACTTGAAGTGGTGACAAAGTATGAAGAGGAACATCTTCAGGCAATCTATCTGCATGCCTTTTTTTGTAGAGCACTTCAACCATATTATTGATTCTTCTTTGATTATCCAAGATATTTGAGTTACTATTGGCCATTTCCTTGAAGACCTTCTCCATGACATCTATCTTTGAGTAGAGAAGGGATGACTTTCCTGATTCTCCTCTTGATATATTTCCATAAATACCTCCAGGCCTCAATTGCTTTTAGAGTGCCCTCTACCTTGGTTCTGTGATCATTGATTTCAGCTTGCACACCTTTGGTAAGGTAGTGATTTGATTGGAGTTGAACCTTGGCAGCTTTATGGATGGCATCATACATGGCACTGGGAGTGAAGATTTTCTCACATGATCCAAGAGAGGTTAAGTATTTTTGCCTTGTCCATTCCAGTACCTCCTTCATGCTTACAGTAGATTTACTGTCCAACCAAGTATCCACATTGGCTTCTTCATCTTCATCCAGATTAATATTTTTCTCCTTTATTTCTTCTTGATCCTTTGCATACTCCAGCATGATTACAGCATAATCCCTATTGGGCAAATGTGAAGTAAGGAGGTGTTGAGCAATGTGATAGAAGCCCACTAACTGATCTCCATATAACTCCTTTAGTTTTTCATCTGAAAGCGACCCACTAAGAGATGATGGTCCTGATTCCCTGTCATGTTGCACAGGTTTCAGCCAATGTGACAATGAGTGAGGGCTAAGGCCAATTGTTACAGTGGTCCCCTCAGTATCTATTTCCTCCTTCAATTTCTCAGATGATTCTCTAGACACTGGATGGATAGGCGATCTCTCCTGAGGAAACAATATTTGAATGATTGGGGAGTGTCCAGGGGATGCCATTTGCATGGTGTGGAGGTCCCCTAGATTACTCAATGTTTGTGAAGACACTTGGCTTTTATATGCCTTAGCCACCACAGAGTCTGAAGTAAAGACTCCTGAAACCTCTGTGGTTTTGATGGTGTCATCAGGATATGCCTCAGCATGCATTCTTTCACCATCCAAATGTGTTTCCTGAGTGGTAAGCAAGGTGTCATGCACCATGTCACTTGAATTTGGCTCACCAGGGAAACAAAAATCTCAATGATCAACAACCTCATTTGTTTGGCTAGACACATTTGGTTGAGAAGAAATTTGGGGAATTGAAGAGAGATTGTGAGAAGAAATGAGTGTTGGCAACTACCCTTGAAAAAACGGGGAAGTTTCAATAGAAGATCCTTACTGTGCACATTGTGTCTCCTTTTCTACTAAAACTTCTTCATTGACATGAGTGAGTTCCTGCAATGGTGCAGACTCTATACAAGATGGAGTGTGCTGGCTCCCAAATTCAATAGATACACCTTATTGAGAAAGTGCACTTATAAGCAGGTTTAATCCCTTGTTTACCTCTATATCCTGTTCGGAGGATGTAGAGTGGTCTGTTGTGGCCTTTTTATTCCTTTTCCTTCTTGTTAAAGGTTCCACAGGTGACTCATCAATTTCTTCTTCATTTTCTACTGTTGCACTCAAAGTTCTTTTCTTGACAGGTTTCTCCTTCTTCTTCTTTACAACTACATCCCGTTGAGAGGATGTAGAGGTTGATTTACTAAATTCTAATGGATTCAAAGAAGGGTTAGCAGTTGGGTTAGAGGTCCTTGGATTTGGTGCATTAGGTTCTTCTGCAACCTTAGAACCTTCTACTACATTAAGATAACCATATTTAGGCTGCACTAGTGGATATCCCTCAAATACACTCCTCATTTAAGGTGTGATTATGAGAGGGACATTCACTGTGGTTCTCCTATCCAATGTAGCAAAAATGATTTTTGACATGGATTTGGAGTAACCAATTCTTTATTTGTTCATCCCAGGCAATTCAATTAAACCAACATTTTTATAGTTGAGAATTAATTGAATAAAGCGAGGGAAGAAAATTTCATTACCTTTCTTAGGAATCCTGGTAGTGAGCTCCCTAAGAATCAGCTTCCCAACATTGAGCTTCTGGTTGTAAGCCAATGAATAGGCCAGCTTTAAGGCAATGTTACTAATCTGGTCAAACCCTGTTTTTCTGCAAGTGAACACTCTAAGAACAGTGTCAAACAGGAATGACCATTCATTTCTCATGAATTTCTTATTTATTTTACCTAGCTTAAACTTCTCAGCTCTTTTCTCCACAGCATCTGAGTACCTAATGAACTCTAGGAAATCTAGAAGGTCATCTTCAGACGGTTCAGCATCAAACCTCTCAGTTGGCAATATAAAAATTTTATTCACATCCTCTTCATTGAAACTTATGTCCTCCATCTGAATTTTACAGGTTACTACAATCATAGAGTTTCCATCTTTCAAAGCTATCTCTTCCCATGTTGCCGTGTTCCAGAACTGCTCCAATATGTCGATGTAGAGAGTGGGGTTGGCCAGCAATGCTTCTTTCAGGTAGGAATCAATGAGAAACCTAGTGAAACACTTGTATTGAGGTTTAACATTTGCATCCCTTGCTATGGCTAGAAAGTTAGTTTCAGGAATGACACACACTTCGGTTGCAGGGGTGGAACTGGAGGACGCCATTTAATAAGTGTATAGAAAGAGAGAAAAGAAGAAACGGAAGTTTTAGAGAGTAGAAAGCAAGGGTTCAAGTGTAAATGTTTGAAAGCAAGAGTTTCTTTGAGTTTGCAGTTAAGTGTAGAAATGAAATGTTAGATCTACTTTGCTATTTATATGACTCAGACAACTCGACTAGAATAGTAATCGATTTTGTATGTTCGAGAACTCAGAAAAGAGTAAAGTTGTTTTAGTAGAGAAATGTCAGACTTTGATCGAGAACTCTCAGAAATATATATATATGATTCGAGAACTAAGACAGTCGAGAACTCATCCAAACTGTAGTCGAGGAATCTGATGATTCGAGAACTCTTAACAGTACTCGATCGAGATCTCTAGAAATGAATTGTTCGAGAAATCAAGACATTCGAGAACTCTTAGAAATAAAATATTCGAGAACTCAAGAATCCATGCCTAGTCGAGAAATCAGAAAAGATGGCAACTTAATTATAAACTCCATTTTTTGAAAGATCATTCTATTTTCACTTGGAAAATAAAATGATAATTTACAAACCTCATTTCTTAAATAAATAAAATTTATTTATTCATCTTAAAAATGAGAAATGTGTTTGGTTGATATTCCTGAAATTTTAATCATCACATTTGTTATTTAACAATGCACAAGTATAATAATTATTTTCAGGCTGTCTCAGAACAAATAAATAGTTCCAAGTTAGTTTTTACAAAATATGTAATTAATTTTTTTTGTTTAATTAAAATTATTTACAACAATATAACTAATATGTTTATAAATATATACCAGTTTTGTTTCACTTAGATAAATCATTTAGGTTCATGTCTGTGAAACAATTGTTATAATAGTTGGAGAGATATATTTATTGGGTCACTTATCCTGAAGAGTTTAGCATTCCAATTTCACTAACCAACCTGTTGAAGGTGGCTTCATTAAGTGGTTTAGTAAATATATCAGCCAACTGTTTTTATGTAGGAACATAGAATAATTTAATCACTTCATTCTCTGCATGTTCCCTTATAAAATGGTACCTTACATCAATATGCTTTGTCTTGGAATGGTTGACTGGATTGAAAACAATTGAGATGGCACTAGTGTTGTCACATATGATAGGAATTCCTTCTAACACCAATCCATAGTCGCTTAATTGATTCCTGATCCAAAGCACTTGAGCATAACAACTTCCAGCAGCTATATATTCAGCCTCAACTGTGGTAGTAGAAACTGATTGTTGCGTTTTACTAAACCAAGACACCAATCTCTGTCCAAGAAATTGACAGCTTCCTGAGGTGCTTTTTCTATCCACTCTACATCCAGCAAAATCAGCATCTGAAAATCCAACTAGGTTGAATCCTGTTTCCTTAGGGTACCATAACCCCATAAAAGGTGTTCCTTTGAGGTATCTAAGAATTCTTTTTACAGTAATGGGATGAGACTCCTTGGGATTTGCCTGAAATCTTGCACATAGACATGTAGAGAACATAATGTCTGGTCTGCTAGCTGTGAGATAAAGAAGAGATCCAATTATTCCTCTGTAGGTCTTCATGTCTACACTTTTTCCTTTCTTATCTTCATCAAGTTTTGTAGCTGTAGACATTGGAGTTTTAGCAGTTGAACAGTCTTGCATGTCAAACCTTTTGAGTAAGTAATTGATGTATTTTGTCTGACTTATGAAAATGCCATCAGCCCTTTGACTTATTTGAAGACCTAAAAAGTAATTGAGCTCTCTCATCATGCTCATCTCATATTCACTTTGCATAAGCTTAGAGAACCTTTGACATAATTTTTCATTTGTAGATCCAAAAATGATATCATCCACATAAATTTGAACTAGTATAAAATCTTCACCATGCTTCTTGTAGAAAAGATTTTTATCAATTGTTCCTCTAGTGAATTGATTATCTAGAAAAAATTTTGACAGAGTGTCATACCATTCTCTAAGGGCTTGTTTGAGTCCATACAATGCTTTGATAAGTCTGTAAACAACATCTGGAAAATTTGGATCTTCAAAGCCAGGTGGTTGTTGTACATATACTTCCTATTCTAATTCACCATTAAGAAATACACTCTTGACATCCATTTGATAGACCTTAAAGTTTGAGTGTGCTGCAAAGGCTAGGAAAATTCTAATTGCTTCCAATCTTGTAACAGGAGCAAAAGTCTCATCATAGTCAATACCTTCGTCTTATGAGTACCCTTTTGTTACCAACCTTGCCTTGTTTCTTATCACAATTCCATGTTCATCCATTTTGTTCCTGTAGACCCACTTAGTGCCAATTACTGATCTATCCTTTGGAGGTTGCACTAGTTCCCAAACATTGTTTCTCACAAATTGATTCAATTCTTCCTGCATGGCAATTATCTAGTCTGGATCCACCATGGCTTCTTCAATTCTTTTTGGCTCATTTTGAGACAAAAAGCAAGCAAATAAGCATTCATTTATGGTTTCTCTCCTTGTCCTCACACCTTCATCAAGATTTCCAATAATTTGATCAGTAGTATGAGCTTTATTCCATTTATTTTGATGAACTTCATTTTTATCATTTGAACATGTTTCTTCCTGATTGAAGTTGTTGCCATTTATTACAGATCCTTGGGAATCTCCCCCTGAGTTGATGCTTGGGTTGTGTGGAGAATTCTCAAGTTGAATATGATTGTAATCATCATTTCCTCTTTCTTCATTTGTTCCATGTGAGATGTCTACATGTGATTCTTCATGAGTGTTAACATCAATTTTTGTTGCAAAGGTCTCAGGCTCCATTTCATTTTCAAATCTCAGTGTGTCACAGTTTTCACTTTCCAAATTCATAGAAGGAAACTTGAAGTCATCAAATGTCACATTTGTGCTTTCCATTACTTTTTTTGATCAATCATATATACTCTATAGACTATTTTGTCCAACGAGTATCCCACAAAAATTCATTCATATGCCTTTGCTATAAACTTCCCAAGATTGTTAGCATCATCCTTGATAACAAAACATTTTATTCCAAACACATGCATGTATTTTACAGATGGTCTTCTATTTGTCATGATGTGATAAGGAGTCTTTCCAACTGGTTTTGTGATGGTGTTCTATTTTGAGTGTAACATGCAGTACTCACATCTTCAGCCCAAAAACTAGTTGGAAGATTTACTTCTGCTAATATGGTTCTTGTAGCCTCAATAAGAGTTATGTTATTTCTCTCAACAACTCCATTTTGTTGTGGAGTTCTTGGAGCTGAGAATTGGTGAGTGATTCCATTCTCTTTGCAGAATTCATTGAGTGTAGCATTTTTGAATTCTGTTCCATTATCACTTCTTATAGATACTACTGGTGTAAGGCCTTTGTCCAATCTTCTCAAATTTTCAATGATGACTGCATGAGCTTCATCTTTTGAGTGCAAGAATTCTACCCAAGTGTACTTTGAAAAATCATCAACCATGACTAGAGCAAATCTTTTCTTAGATATGGACATGACATTTACTGGTCCAAACAAATCCATATGAATTAATTGCAGTGGTTTGGTGATTGAAGTAAATTCCTTACTCTTGTGACTCGATCTCCTCATTTTCCCTTTTTGACATGCCTCACACAATCCTTCTATGCAGAATTCAAGTGAGGGCGGGTCCTTCACTAGTTCTCTTTTGACTAGAGAATTAATGCTTTTGAGATTTAAGTGAGACAATCTCTTGTGCCAAAGCAAACTTCTATTTTCTGAGGCCTTGGTATAGAAACAACAAATTTTCTCCTTGTTTACAGAGTCCAAATCTGCTATAAACAAGCTTTCTTTTCTCACTCCTTATAGATCAACTTCTTTGGTCTTTCTGTGAGATATGAGACACAATTCCTTGTCAAACTCCACCTTTAAATCTTTATTGCAGAATTGGGTGATGCTGAGTAGATTGTGCTTTAAACCGCTGACCAAAGATACATCTTCAATGACAACATTTCCATGAATCAACTTGCCATATCCTATGGTGAAACCAATATTATTGTCTCCAAAGGTTACCATTGGGCCAGCCTCATCTTTGAATTGTGACAGCAGGGCCTTGTAACCAGTCATATGCCTTGAACATCCACTATCCAAGATCAACATGACCTTCTTCTTACCTGTGCCCTACAAACACAAACAAATCAAGTTTTCTTTGGTACTCAAACAAGGTTGGGTCCTTTATGCTTAGTTACATGAATGTCATTTCTGCTTATAACATTCTTAGTCACTTGATCATGCATGCTTTTATTTTTCTAATTTTGATTTTTAGCCTGATTAGTTCTTTCAGAACTAGATGCATGCTTAAGTGACATGAAATGTTTTCTATGTTTAGCAGGACTAGCAGATTTAGGACTAGAGCTATTANTGCTTAGGTGACATGGACTGTTTTCTATGCTTAACAGGACTAGCGGACTTAGGCCTAGAGCTATTGATGTTCAGATTCTGACTTATGCATCCATCAACAAACTGTTTCCTGACCCTAAAGCAAGTATTTATGATATTCATGTTACATGACATACAATCAAATTTGTCACATAATTTATGATCATCATGCATCAAGGGTTTCACATAGCCATAAGCAAATTTAGCATTGTCAACAACAGGTTTCTTGCACATATGTGTAAGGTGATTTATTGATCCACAGTTTTTACAAATCTTCCTGGGAGCATTGTGAACAGGTGCATAATTGTTCTATTTGTTAATGTCTATCTTGTCATTTCTATTTGCCTTTTTCTTAGTAGCATGTATGGTGTCAATTTTCTGGACATTTTGTTTTGATTCAATTTTAGCAGGAATGGACTTGACTTTGATTATTGGTTCTTCTTCTTCAACAGAGGGCATATTATTCTTAGTTGTTTTCTTATCCTCATCATCCAATTGTTGTTTGATGACCATACTAACCTCATCAAATTCAACAGTTGATTTCTTAAAGATTGGTTTCTTAACATTTTTCAAAATGTGAGGATTTCCAAGAATTTTAACTTTCTTGCCTTTTGTTGAAACATATTTCTTCTTCTTGAAGTTATCATAATCAAAACCAACCCCAATCCTAGAATTTTTCTTATGCTTATCATGGAATTCTTGAATAACAGTAGCTGAGTTTTGATAAGATCTGATTTTCAATTCATTTTCAGAAATTTGTTCTTTAAGAAATTTTTCAATTTGCTCAGAACAAATAAATTTATTTTTGAGATACTCATTCTCCTGTTTAAAGTTCTCCAGAGTTATCAAAGACAATTCTAAGGTCTCATTCCTAGCAGTTAGTTCATCGTTAGCTTTTAGCAATCTTACAATTTCCTCATATGCAGCAGTCATACTAGTATGAATATTAAACATTTCAATACTCAATTCTTTCACAGTTTTCTTATATTAAGAATTTGACATGTCAAGTGAAACTAATGACGGTACCTGAGAATTTGAGGATGGAGCTCCATCATGTGAGTTGGCCATGAGTGCCAGATTCTCATATTCCTCCTCCTTATCTTCATTTGTATCATCCCAGCATTTTTCTTCAACAATATAAGCCTTTCATGTCTCCTTTTTGAGGAGAGCTTCATACTTGTCTTCCAATTCCAAGTAATCTTTATCCTTTTTTATTGCTTTAGATTTTATGCATTCTGTTACAAAGTGTTCAAGCTCATTACAGTTATAGCATCTTATTTTAGATCTATTAACTGTTCCAGTTTTATACCCTCCATTGGTATTGCTTCTTACTGGATTATTTCCTTTGCTTGAAGATTTGAAACTTTGTCTTGGTTTAAAACTTTTATTTCTTTTGAATCTTAAGTTTCCAAATTTATTTGCCATGAAGGCCATGGTTTTGTTGTCCATGCCCTCAAGTTCTTCAATGGTGTAGAAATCTTCTTCCCATGATTCACTCTTGACAGAGTCCTTTTCTTTTTGTTCTTGCTCTTCAACTTCTTCTTCTTTCAACCTTCTACTTGTACCAATCTTCTCAATTTTTTAGGGTTCCTTTGCAACCAAGGTATTTGAGACATTTGTCATTTTCCCTCTATTTGCTAAAATGGCCTTCTTTTGATAAAACTTAAGCTCATATGTCTTAGTATTTCATAGAGAGTTTCAAGTGGAAGCTTTGTGAGATCTCTTCCCTCTCTTATTGCAGCGATTTTGTGCTCTAGGTACTTTGGGAGAGTCAACAAGAACTTCATGTTTTTCTCCTTTATTTCATAGTACTTCCCATAAAGTTGAAGATCATTAATTAGTTTGTTGAACCTCTCAAATACTTCAGTTATGCCTTCATTTGGGTTTGACATTAAAGCCTCATACTAGAAACAAGGAGATGCCTTTGATTGTCCCTTACCTCTTCAGTTCCTTCACACAGAATTTTTATGGTTTCCCATACATGTTTGGCAGATGTGTAATTGAAAATATTATTATACATGACAATGTCCAGTGACTCAATTAGTATGAGCATTAGACTGTTGTCAAGAGACACATTCTCCTTTTCTGTATTTGTGTATTGGGATGGGTCCTTAGGTATCCATGTTGCAGGGATAACTTCAGAACCACTAGTAGTTTCAGGAACTAGTGTTACTGGCATGAAAGAACCATTCTTCAATATTTATGGGTACATGGAGTTTGTAGCCTTTATGAACATCAACATTTTCCTCTTCCATAAGTTGTAGTTTTCTCTGTCAAAAGGAGGAATCTTTATACTGCTTAGCTTCTAAGAACTCATCTTGATCTTTTAGACTGTATGTATGTTAACAGCCTGGATCTGATACCACTTGTTAGGAATTAAGAGTCCCAGAAGTTTGTAGAGGGGGGGGGGTGAATGTATACTTCAAAGATTTTTGATCTTTTTGGCTGAGATGAACTGTTTGTTGTTTTGATTTGAGAGTTTATTAAAACACGCTTGGTGTTTATAAGAACATAAAATAATTCATANAGAGGGGGGGGGTGAATGTATACTTCAAAGATTTTTGATCTTTTTGGCTGAGATGAACTGTTTGTTGTTTTGATTTGAGAGTTTATTAAAACACGCTTGGTGTTTATAAGAACATAAAATAATTCATAAAATAAACACAAGAAGTAACTTTCAATCTAATTGTATTAGAATGAACTTTTGCTACAATCTGAAATTCAAATCGAATTTTATCTTCTTGTTCTAGGAATAATACCAGGTATGAATACACTTGATACCTTTTCAAGACACTGTCAAATGGGGCTGTGCATAAACTATATAGACAACATGTTCTATGGCACATGCTAACATAAGACAGTTTAGCTAAAACTAGAAATAGACAAGAAATATTTTACATTTGACTACTATCTATTTCTAGCTAACACTTGTCTTGACAGTCTGCTATGTTCAGCTTTATATCTTCTGTCATTTGTCTTGCTTATCTTCTCAGCTTCATTGTAGTCTTGTCTCTATCATCACAGTCTTGACTTATCCTGCAAGGACAGAGCTGCAAATCATCTGTCTTGTTCTTCTGCAATTCTCCTTGAAAATAGCTCTTTAAAACAATCGAGTACTCTGTTGAAATTACTTCGAGAACTCATGGTGATTGACTTCTCGATTGAGTACTAGTTGTGACTTCTCGATTAGTCCTTGAATGGCTTACTTCTCGAATGTTTAGACTTCTCGATCGCATACTATATTTGATGACTTCTCGATTAGATAAGACTTCTCGAATGATCACTTGAAATTGAGACTTCTCGATTGGTTCAGCTTTATCACTTCTCGAATTCTTCTTTAGCTGACTTCTCGAATTGTTTTACTGGACTTCTCGAATGTGCACTTTTTCACACTTCTCGATTGGCTTCTTTATCCTGACTTCTCGAATGAATCAGCTATATCACTTCTCGATCGAATACTAAGCCAATTAAACACTTTGAGACTTCTCGACCAGTTACATCTTTGACTTCTCGAATGCTATGACTTCTCGAATGATCTGTTTGCCTCAGAAGAATTTTCAAGCTGCATTCTTTATTCTTCAAGTAGCCTTCTTTGTCTAGTTGTCTGATTCACCTTGAATCTTCTAACAGACTTTATTCTTTGGCTTTAGATTACATCATGAAATTACAATTTGATCATACTTCTAACTGCAATAATACATTGAATTTTCTAAGTCACTAACATATTACAGAAGTACATCAATGTTACAGCAAGACAGATAATTACATAGAGTAAGCTTGATTTGGTCCAACATATTCTATTTTCTCATTCTTAATAATTTAATATATATAGATTATAAAACCTATTTGATCAACAAAAATAATATTTCATATTTATTAACAAAAAATTATTTATTATATATATATTTAAACAAAATAAATATATTTTTCATAGGCAAAATTCTTTTGTTGGGTAATATACTAAGGTTATGTTCACTGGGTGAGAATGGAATGATGAAGGAATGAAATGAAAAATTATAAATAAATTGTATGAAGAAAAAAAATGTATGAGTCAAATTTTAAATAAATACGAGGGAATCTAAATTTTCTATGATGAGAATTGTAGAAAAAATAGTAAAAAAATGGAATGAAGTATTCCTTCGAAAATATGTGGGTTAGAATTTTGGTATAAATAAATTTGAATAAAATGAAAGAATGAAAATTATAAATATTTTTTTTAATATCACCAAAATAAAAATATAAATATCATTTCATTCTCCCTGATTTCATTCGGATAAAGTGATAGCGTAATAATATACAAATATGGGTTGGAGTAGGTGAGATTGGCTTTACATAAAATAAGCATGTAGTCCTTCACACACGTAAAACCAAGAAACATACACCGCAGTGCTGATATTAACTGAAGCAGCTGCTTTAGATTATGAATTACGAATTATGATGATGATGGCAGCTCCCATGTATACATGCAGCAACGCGATGCTTCCTTGTGTATTTACATTTACTTGGCTGCATGCATCCTCATCCTCGGGTACTCTCCCTCGATTGTTGTTTTAAAAATCAAACTGATTAATTAATACGTGTTTGGCAACTCATTGATTAAATTTCAGATTATTTAATTTATTTTTCGATCAATAAAGCTATGACTAAAATATAATAAAATAATTTTAGTGGAGCCTGTACTTCTTTTTCGTATTAAATATTCATATGTAATGTAGGCCCCAGTATATAGCTCCCCTCTCTGACTGTATATTCACACTAGTTTACCTTTCTTTCAACATCTAAGACTTGCTTCATTTCATTTCTTCACACACACACACACAC
>QRFB01012348.1:1445-18171 GCA_008931105.1 Oenanthe javanica | reverse complement strand
CTAATTAAATCATGAAGACATTGAAGCTATTTGCAGGAGTTATCTATCAATCTGGTATTTTTCAAAATTAATGTGCAAATTAAATTTCTTGATTCTATCTGAATGACTTGTTTTATGGGTTTTGTTATCATCAAGTAGATTTATGCTTGTTCATATCACAGACACAAATAGGGGGAGATTGTTAGGAATCTACATGTAATTTGATGATAACATTAATCTTAGAATCATAGAAATTTTGTTTTATGTAACTGATCAATTGATATGAAATTGATAAATATCAATTGATCAGGAAACCATTTATCAGTTGAAATGCTATATGAGTCAACTAATAATTTTGACTGTAGCATAGGTGTACTTAATCTATTTTAATCGATAAAGTGTAAATCAATTGATATTATTCTTATCAATTGATGTTAGAGTCGATTGATGTAGATCATCAATTGATGTGTAAATTAAACTATCAAATTGTAATTATTTGAAGATAGGAAATTGCACAAGTAAATGATGATCAATTGATATTGAAGCCTCAATGGATGAGAGATCAATTGAAGAAGCTAGTCAGGAATTGAAGACCATCAACTGATGTGAAGACCCATCGATTAATATATATCGATTGATATCATTTATCAGTCGATAAGTCATTCCATATCAATCGATGGATGTAAAGATCAATCGAAGAAGAACATCAGTTGATGGATTAAAGGATGAATCAATTGATATGCTTAACAGCAAATTATCAATTGACATCATTTCGAGCTCTATTAGGAATATATTCATTTGATGATGTATAAAATATTATAACAAAGTCTAGTATAGTTTATCTGTAACAAGTCCTTCTAGTCTATGAACTTTTATATAATCAGAGTCTAGATGGTCAACATCTATTTATAGATAGGATTTGTACTTAGAAGATTTTCAGAAGAAAATGAAACCAGAGACTTGATACAAATCGGAGTCTGGAAGTCAATCGGGGTCTATAAACTATCAGATTCTAGCAGAGACTGAAGATCATCAGAGTCTGAAGTCTTTCAGAGTCTATAAAGCTGAATCTATAATTGGAAGGTGATCAATAGAAAGGGAAAGTTTCNTTACAGATGTGGAGGGCAACATAAAGTTCTTTGATATCTGCAAATATCTGGACAAAATCACAGATGAAGAAATACACTACCTAATGAGACAGCTTGGAGAAACTGACAGGGATGAAGCAATTTTGAGGAGTTCTTTCATGAGGCAGCTAAATGAGAATGTTGAGAAGAGAAGAAATATGAACTAATTAAATCATGAAGACATTGAAGCTATTTGCAGGAGTTATCTATCAATCTGGTATTTTTCAAAATTAATGTGCAAATTAAATTTCTTGATTCTATCTGAATGACTTGTTTTATGGGTTTTGTTATCATCAAGTAGATTTATGCTTGTTCATATCACAGACACAAATAGGGGGAGATTGTTAGGAATCTACATGTAATTTGATGATAACATTAATCTTAGAATCATAGAAATTTTGTTTTATGTAACTGATCAATTGATATGAAATTTATAAATATCAATTGATCAGGAAACCATTTATCAGTTGAAATGTTATATGAGTCAACTGATAATTTGGACTGTAGCATAGGTGTACTTAATCTATTTCAATCGATAAGGTGTAAATCAATTGATATTATTCTTATCAATTGATGTTAGAGTCGATTGATATAGATCATCAATTGATGTGTAAATTAAACTGTCAAATTGTAATTATTTGAAGACAGGAAATTGCACAAGTGAAGGATGATCAATTGATATTGAAGCCTCAATGGATGAGAGATCAATTGAAGAAGCCAAGTCAGGAATTGAAGACCATCAACTGATGTGAAGACCCATCGATTGATATATATCGATTGATATCATTTATCAGTCGATAAGTCATTCCATATCAATCGATGGATGTAAAGATCAATCGAAGAAGAACATCAGTTGATGGATTAAAGGATGAATCAATTGATATGCTTAACAGCAAATTATCAATTGACATCATTTCGAGCTCTATTAGGAATATATTCATTTGATGATGTATAAAATATTATAACAAAGTCTAGTATAGTTTATCTGTAACAAGTCCTTCTAGTCTATGAACTTTTATATAATCAGAGTCTAGATGGTCAACATCTATTTATAGATAGGATTTGTACTTAGAAGATTTTCAGAAGAAAATGAAACCAGAGACTTGATACAAATCGGAGTCTGGAAGTCAATCGGGGTCTATAAACTATCAGATTCTAGCAGAGACTGAAGATCATCAGAGTCTGAAGTCTTTCAGAGTCTATAAAGCTGAATCTATAATTGGAAGGTGATCAATAGAAAGGGAAAGTTTCGAAGATAAAGACAATTATATTGCAGATATGCTATGGGAAGGAAAGACAATTTCAGAAGGAAACTGTCAACTAATAATTAGGAATTCTATTTCTATTGTAATTTGATTTTCTATTATTAGTTGATAGGCAGCTGTCTATATAAACATTCTATGTAACTTAATATTATTGTCGAATTTTGAGAGAGCATAGAGATAGAGAGAGTTGTTGTGAAAACACAAAGAAATTGCTAGGATTTATGTACACCCTAGGAGAGTTTGTATTCAATATTCTTTAATACAAACACTGATATTTTTAATCTCTGAGCTTTGATTTTTGTTAAAATAGTTCATGTTTGATTCTTCTAAATTGATTAAAACTAAGGCAAAAAGATCACACAAGTATTCAACCCCCTTCTACTTGTGTAAGTGGGAAAATAATTGGTATCAGAGCCTGCGTTTTAAAATCGANATTTGATGATAACATTAATCTTAGAATCATAGAAATTTTGTTTTATGTAACTGATCAATTGATATGAAATTGATAAATATCAATTGATCAGGAAACCATTTATCAGTTGAAATGCTATATGAGTCAACTAATAATTTTGACTGTAGCATAGGTGTACTTAATCTATTTTNCTACATCAACTGGAAGCTACAGACCCTGTCTACTTGACAGAATCCATGATGGTCCTTACATACCTTCAAAAATTGTTCCTCAAACCACGGTAGATGGAAAAATTGTAGAAGAGCATTTGGTTGATAAACTAAAGGCTGAGTGGACTAAGGAGGTCAAAGAGAATTGTATGGTAGACTCAAAACATATGATCTAGAGATGCAACATCTCAATAGGAAAGGACCGGGCAGACTCAAGCTCAGAGGATGAGATAGATTATGAAAATCTAGCATTGATGGCTTTCTCCTCTGAAAAATCAGACTCATACTAGAACCTCAACTCCTAAAACTCATGTATCAATCTTTTCTCCTTAATCTTTACATAATTTAGATTATGATGGTATAAGAATTGTGCAAAGTGAGATTAAGAAAATATTGTAAAACTATAGGTCTCTCACCAATGACAATGAAAGGTTAACATAAGAAAACTTGACCTTAAGAAAGATAAACAAGCATCTAGAATCTGAGTTAGTACTTATGGAAGAATACAAGAGAGATTCTGAGAGAAACAAACATAATCATGATGACATACTGAAAGCCTATGATTATGTCAAAATTGAACTAGAAGTAGAGAGGCTTAAAGTCAAGACTTGGACAGACTCTAGTAGAAAAGTACAGGAACTTCTCAATGATCAAAACATGTGTCAAACTGCTGGCCTAGGCTATGATAAGAGTCAAGGCAAAAGACTTATTATTGAGAATGATGACAATAAGGAAGCTAATAAATCCAATGAGACTAAAAATAGAAAAACCTTTGTTCCTATTAAATTTATTTCATCTGAATCAACATCAAACACCTCTAATGACTCTAATTCCACTATGGTCAATAGAAACATCAATAAGACTGATGACCAAGAAAAACAGAAACTCATAAAAAATATTAACATAGGTTTTCTCTCTAAGTCTAAGTTGAAAGAAAGTCTAGACAATCTGCTAGAGTCTAGCAATTCTAGGAGAAATAGGAATGGCAAGAAGGTCATTAACAAGACCAATAACTATCAGAAAGGCCCTAATTCTCCTAGAAAGAAGTGTTATAGATGTGGAAACCACAACCATTTGGCTCTAGACTGTAAAACAAAGATTGAAAAGAAATCAGAGTCTATTCCCTCTCAGACTCTGAAAAGTCACTTCATTCCACAGAAGCCTTGTTATCACTGTGGTAACATATTTAATTCAATTTATATTTGTAGGTACTATCATGATTTGTATTACAATTTCTATAACTAAAATCTTCTATTGATAAGAGTTGGTATGACACTGTTAAGACTTCACCAGAGGCTAAGGCAACAAATGAGAGAGGTAATTCCAAAGAAAAAGTTTCTAATCGTGTTTCACCTAAAGTTAGTATAAAGGATCCAAGACAGTTTGGGTCCTCAAATCATCTAACTAGTTGTTATTTGTATATAGGGAACCATGGTAGAGAAAGTATCCCTAGTTCTGGACAGTGGATGTTCAGGACATATGACAGGAAAGAAATCCCTGCTTACAGATTTTGTTGAGATGGCTGGCCCAGAAGTATCATTTGGATATCACAACAAAGGACAAATACTGGGATATGGTAAGATAGTACTTAGAAATATCATCATTGAAGAAGTATCTCTAGTTGATGGCTTGAAACACAACTTGATTAACATAAGTCAACTTGGAGATAAAGGTTATCATACTGGCTTTGACAACAAAGAGTGTCTTGTGACTCACAAAGAAATAGGCACTTTAGTTTTCAAAGGGCACCGACATGGTAACATATATGAAGCCATCCTGGAGGATTACAATCACAAGGAAGTCACATGTTTATATAACAAGGCCTCAACTGAAGAAAGCTGGAAATGGCACAAGAAACTATCACACATCAACTTTAAAACACTTAACACGTTGGTGAAACAGAGTCTTGTAAGAGGCCTACCACAGTTTAAATTTTTGCAAGATGGACTTTATGAAGCGTGTCAACTTGGAAAGCAAAGGAAAACATCCTTCAAGAGCAAGACAATAAATAACAT
Organism: Oenanthe javanica; assembly: GCA_008931105.1. Classification (NCBI taxonomy): domain Eukaryota; kingdom Viridiplantae; phylum Streptophyta; class Magnoliopsida; order Apiales; family Apiaceae; genus Oenanthe; species Oenanthe javanica. Next base: position 13,164 of record QRFB01012348.1, on the reverse strand, counting down.
TTCTGAACCATTTTATCTATTACATTTTGATTTATTTGGTCTAGTAAATGTAATGTCAATTAACAAAAAGAAATATGTTCTTGTCATTATAGATGATTATACAATATACACAAGGGTTTTCTTTTCGCACTCAAAGGATGAAGCTTCACAACATATAATAGACCATATCACTTTTCTAGAAACAAAATCAAAGAAGATAGTAAGAGTTCTAAAGAGTGACAATGGTAGTGAATTCAAGAATTCAATCATGGAGGAATACTGTGTTACTCAGATAATAAACTATTATAAAAGGGGGGGTTGAATATAATAGTACCAAACAATCGATTATTAACACAAGTATGTAAAAGAAGTACTCTTTTATATTAACTTTGATTGACTTAATACAAAACTCTCTCAAGAAAAACAAAGTTCTTAAGAGCTGCTAGGTTATGAGAAAGATAATTACTTGAACGATAACAATGTAAACCTTATATTGTGTTTATATAGTACACATCTACCTTATCTAATTATAGAAAAGATAATGATCATTAAATGCAGAAATATTATTTCCATCATTATCTTCCTAAAAGATAGCTTCCAGAAAGGTAATAGAATTGTATTAAAACACTTCCTTGTTTATCACAATCAATCCCTAAATTATCTGTTTCAATCCTTGTCAAACTCTGATAATCATAAACTCTATCGATTGGTAAACTCTGATTGAGTAAACTCTGTCGACAGGTTCTAAACTCTGATGATGTCAGCTTAAATCTGATTGGCTTCATTAAACTCTGTTTGAAGTAATCTCTTACAGCATCAGTTCTTTATTTCTAACAATCTCCCCCAATTTATGCTTTATTCAGTAAAACATAAATTTGAACTTATGATGTCAGAAACCTTATAGAAAAATGTACCAGTGTTTGAGTTTTTTTACTTTGACTTATATTCTCTTGTAGGAAAAATCTTCAGACAGAAACTTATCAAGCAACTTCTTTTCAACCATCTTCAATAATTCCACCAGTTTCTCCTTCAATTCCTTCATCTGATCACTAGAATCATCAATTTGGAAAATTACAGCCCTTAGATTGTAAATTGATGTCCTCTCCATTCTTTCATCCAAAGGTATACAGTAGGCTCTTTGTCCATCAAGATTTAACATTAGTGTCGGAATACCTAGCACTATATTAACCTTTGCATCCCCTTTGATCATTTCCTTTTCAGTACCATCTTCAAGCACATATCCAGGTCTGTACTCTTCATAGTTTAACATCAACAGTCTTTTGATGATTTATGAATTAGATCTTCATCAGCTATTTTTATCACCCTTCCATCTTCTAAAAAATACAATAGTTTTTCTTTTAGAACAGCATCATCAAAGATATCCTTTACTATATGAACATCAATTAGCTTGTCCAAATGATTTTGTGATAGCTCTTCTTCAGGTTTATTCTTCAAAGAATAAGGATCTTTGAAAGTATTTATTTCTCCTCTGTGACCTTTTCTTTTGAATCATGAAAACCTCACATGTTTTTACTAAGTCTAGCATTGAGAGTCAGAGTTTCAGATTTTGTCAACATAAGATCAGGATTCTTCTTTCTACACAGAGACTGTTGTTGTTCTTCTTCATCTTCAAAACTTATTCCACCTGGAAGAAATGTAGTAACGAGCATAGTTAGAGGAGTCTTTGATTTCAATGGAGTTTATGCTAAACTGTTGGAGTTGACTTTTTTTGACTTTGAACAGGTTTTGGTTTTGCTTGATTAGGCACCTTCTTCTTAGCAAGAGTTTTCTTTGAGCTTTTTCTTCCTTTCTTCTTTGACTGGACTTGAGCATTGTCAGTACCAGTTTTCTTCAATTCTTCTTCAATAGCAACTGGATCCATTCCTGGATTTTCTTCTTCAAAAAGTTTCTTTGCTAGTTCTGCATTTTCTTGCTTCTTTCTTCAATATTCCCAGGCTTCTATTCCTCTGCAAGCCTTCTAGCCAAATCTTCATTAAGTGCCATCAGAGTTTTCTTACTATTTTGAACTACACCAGATTATGAGTTTGGTCTGTCAGAGTTTGAGTTTGTAAACTCTGTCCACCCTTATGACTCCCTTGGCTTTTGTCAGAAATACCACTGCCATCATCATTAACTACAGGTTTATCAGAGTTTAGAACATAATCCACTTTACATTTATCTTTTGATATTTTCTCCCCTTTTCTGACATCAGAAGAAATAGTCAGGAGGTCTGTAATAGTATGCAACATGGTCTCCATGGATGTGATAGCATTAGTAATTTTATCAACTTTAGATTCCAAAGCATCTAAAGTTTCTTGGATTTCAACATTGTCTAGTGAAACAGCTTTAATCTTGGATTCGAAAGCATGCTGAGAAATAAAAATAGAATTTTGAACTGAAGCACTTGTCTTGCTAACAGTGTCTTTAAGATCAGAAACTTCACTGTGAAGACTCTTTGTTAACACAGTAGTTGCTTTGAGAACTGTCTTCATTTCATCAGAGTTTAATTCAGAGTCTTCTTTCTTTACAAGATCATGAACATGGGGCCAAGAAATTCTTTCATTAGAAATCTTCCAAAACATATCCCAGATGTTTTGTCTTGTAGAGCTTAGAATATCTGTATTCGATGGTTCCCCCTTGCTGCTTTCTTGCCTCCTTATACCTTCTTGTTTAAGAGCATATTCAATTTCTCCTTTCAACTTTTCAACAACACAGTAATCAGGATATTCCATCCTCAGTCTATCATGAGCATCAAAGGCATCAATTGGCCATCTTTTGGAACTGTATCTCTGAGGGTAAGCAATTGAGAGATCAATAACTTCTTCATCTTCAAAAATAGGATCCTTAAAGATTGCAGCTTCATCATTAGAGTTTGGCACCTCAAAGTTTAGAGATTGAGGGACAGGTTGATCAGCAGAGCCTGTTTCTGTTATACTCTGAGTACCTGCAAAAGGAACAGAATAACCTAAATCACTTTTTTCTTTTAATGTGATCTCATTGCTTCTCATATCACACATCTCATGACTTTGGAGATTCAGAGTTTGATCACTAGAAGTAACTAACTTCTTTCTCATTTCTAACTCTTCATTTGCTAGATTCAGTGTCTGCCTCTCATTGTTAATTCTGTTTTTCACACATTTTACCTCAATCTCACAAGAAAGTCTCAAATCACAATGTCCTACAGAAATAAGAGGTGGCTGAGAAAGGAGATCTGTGGTCACAGGGATAGAGTGTTCCTTTCCAGGACTGTCCTTTGTCATACCAGCAGTAAAAGATGGAAATATAAATTCTAAACTTATGCTATCAGGGTATGGTAATTCTGAAGAAAATTCAAAGTTTATACCTTGAGAATTTGTAGAGTTTTATGGAGTGTCCACTGGCTTTGCAGAAAGAGGTTGCACCAGAATTGCATTAGAGATTGCTAATGAATTAGCATCAGAGTTTGTCTTCTCCACAGTTACAACAACAGAATCGGAGTTTGGCTGCACCTCTATATCTTGATCTGCAATCACAAAGTTGGTGATTGGTTCTTGTAGGACCTGAGTCTTGTCATCAGCTGCTTCACCACCTTGAGGTGAAGGTTCTTGTGGGCTTAACTCTGCCAGAGTTTGGCCTTCAGCATCAGCAACAACAGGATCTTCATTCAGAGTTTATGTGCGTGCATCCAAAATTTGATTGGATGGTTCTTGTGTAGCTGGGGCATTAACAGCTTCTTCAACCCTTTGAGCTGAAGGTTCTTGTGGTCTGTCCCCTGATCCATGTTGGCTTCATGTGTTGGAAATGTGGCTTCTATTGAACTTTGATCAATAAGTTCTTGTTGGCCTTGCCTTCCATAGACTGCTGCTACACTTTGAGAAGCAGGTTCTTGTGTGTATTGGCCAAAGGAAACCTTCTTCTTCTTCCTTCTTGTAAATAGCTTTGAAGTGCCAGAGGTTAGAGATTGTTGAGATTTCTAAACAGTCATTTCTCTTTTAACTTCCTCAGCTAACTATCTAACTCTTTCATAAGAAATCTCTTTGATTATTAGTTTAGGAGAGTGGACAGGGGAATCAGAGATTAATACTGGAGCAGCTTTATGAGAATCAATAACTTCAGTACCAGCAAATTCATTAGTTTCTTCTCTATTGACATTTTAACTATCACGATCTGCTTCAATTCCACCAGACTTTATCATATCATCAGACTCGGCATTAGAGTTTATTAGATCAACAGAGTTTAAGGCTTGAACTTGATCAGAGTTTGACTGATCAGAGTTTAGTACATTAGAGTTTAATGCCTTGACTAATCTTCTCTTTTTCTATGTAGGCTCTGTGATGGGATTGACATGTAATGGCTTCATAAAAGGAGCTGGAGGAATGTCAGAGGCTGTTTTAACTGTTTTCTTCAAGTGAAGTACCAAGCTTTCATTACTGTCATCAGAGTCTGTACTTTCATCAATTAATCTCATTTTTCTAGGAGAAGACTCCGAGACTGATTTGTTCTTTCTTTTCATGCCTGATCCATGTAAGGTATAATTTACAACTGAATTCTTTTGGAAGACAACAGAGATTGGCATGGGTCGTGTATTAGTGTTTGATAGAACCAGAGGGGGCTAAACTCTGATTCATAGTCATTGATAGAAAATTCCTCCTATACACAATAGGCAGTCTCTTATTTAAGAGAAACCTAACCCTGTGGGATAAAACAAGTTTGGAAACTTAACTTCAGTGTGTTTCTTGACATCCTTCCTTGTCAAGTTAGTAAAAATCCACTTATTCATACAAAAACTAGGCAAACTCTTATCATTATCAAAACTTACATCAGGAAAGAGATAACTAAAAATTAACTGTAAAAATCTAGCATAGTATACAGTATGTTCATCATCCATAATTTTACTAGCTATTTGCCTAATTAGTAAATAGGGAAAATTGAAATTTAAATTATGGGTCAGAGAATACCAAATTTGTTGAGATAGTTGAGGGATGGCGTCAAAGTTGGTACACTTAGCAGTGAAACCCCTAGTGACACAATCGTAGAAGAAACTCCATTTTCTTCGCAGATCGGGCCTTGTGAGACTCCCCAGCTTGGATAGACTGTCTCCATAGCCTATTTCTTGAAAGAATTATCTTATGTGTTCGTCATCAACAATGTCATCATAAACAACCACTTCAGAAAGGTGAAGGGCCTGACGAACAACCTCAAGAGTGATTGAATGGCTGCCATTATAGTGGAAAGTAATGATAGGCTCCTCATTGTCACCAGCGTCATTAAATTTAGCAGTTGACCAAATCTTGGTCAGAGTTTGAGGAGAAATTGCCTTGGGTTCTTGAAGAGCATACCCAATACTGGTTTGTGCAAGAAAATCCTGAATAACATGAAACTCCATAGGTGTTTCTTATTTGTTCAAAAAAGTAGTATAGTTGGTAGCAGCAAAAGTGTAATTCCTAAAAGATAGACCCTTAGATGCCATTGATACACATAGATTTTCAGGTATAAGATATTAGGGTTTGAGAGTACAAGAGAGAGCTAGAAAGAATAAGATGCAGTTGTTAATTCAAATTACGAATATGAATGAATTAACCTATTCCCTCTCAAGACAATATACTCTGTAGTGGGACACATGGCATGATTTGATTGGTGGAGTAATGAGTAGTGCAAGTCTCAAAATACAACATATGTGTATGTATATGTGTATAAATATGAAACATTTTCCGTGACAGACACGCACCATAATGATTACTCCAATCATAGATTAACATATATGATGTCACAAAATTAAATATGATGTCATAAATAAAATAATTACTAATAACTCAGAGTTTGACATGTAGACTAAGATCAGAGTTTACAGTAATCAGAGTTTGTTGTATCCTTTGACAGAGTTTACCACATACTCTGACAGAGTTTACCATAAATACTGATAGCTTGAGATAATCAGAGATTAGGTATTCCAAGGATCAGAGCTTACTTCGTTCTCTATTAAAGTTTATCACATACCCTGACAGAGTTTATCATAAACACTGATTGTGTATGCTACTTGACGTATAGATTTGAACCACTTGTCACCATTCTCAATTTAGAAACCAATCTTGTAAAAGTTGTTTCACAGTGAGTTTTGGTGAATATGTTTGCTAACTATTGATCTGTTAGAACAAAATGCATTTCAATTATTCATTCCGTGACATGTTCCCTTATCAAATGGTATCTAATGCTGATATGTTTTGTCAGAGAATGTTGAAATGGATTTCCTGTCATTGCAATAGCACTTTGATTATCATAATAAATAGGAATTTTTGAAACGTTCAAACCATATTCTAATAGCTGATTTCTCATCCATAAAATCTGAACACAGCAACTTCCTATAGCTATATATTCAGCCTCTGCTGTTGATGTTGAGATTGATTTCTACTTCTTGCTAAACCATGAGACAATTCTTCCACCTAAAAATTGACAACTTCCACTAGTGCTTCTCCTAACAATTTTACACCCTCTGTATGTTGTTATTTCTATAGGCTCACTAGTATATTGATTCAACTTGGTTGCAGTAGCCATTGGAGTTGTAGTAGATGCAGAGTCTTGCATTTGAAACTTTATGAGTAGATTATTTGTATATTTGGACTGACTTATGTAAATGCCTTCATCAGTCTGTTTTACTTGGAAGCCTAAGAAATAACTCAATTCTCCCATCATACTCATTTGATACCTGGACTGCATTAGCTTTGAAAATCTTTCACAGAGTTTCTCATTACTGGATCCAAATATAATTTCATCAACATATATTTGAAACAATAATAAATTCTTACCTTGAGTCCATATAAAAATTTATCAAGCCTGTAAACATGATTTGGAAATTTGGGATTCACAAAGACAGGAGGTTGTTCAACATATACCTCCTCCTCAAGCTCACCATTCAAAAATGCACTTTTGACATCCATCTGGTATATTTTGAATTTCTTGTAAGCAGCATAGCGAAGAAAGATTCTAATTGCTTCAAGTCTAGCTACAGGGGAAAAGTTTCAACATAGTCAATACGTTCCTATTAAGAGTAACCTTTGGCAACTAGTCTTGCTTTGTTTCTTGTTATAATTACATCAGAGTCTGTCTTATTTCCGAACACCCATTTTGTGCCAATAATGGATCGGTTGATTGGTCTTGGAACAAGAGTCCTAACCTCATTTCTTCCAAACTCATTTAATTCTTCCTGCATTTTAGTGACCAAGTTTGCATCCTTCAAGGCGTCTTCAACTTTCTTTGGTTCTGTTTGAGAAAGAAAACTATGGTATAGACATTCATTTTGAGTAGATTTCCTTTTCTTTACTCCACTTTCTAGATCACCAATAATCAAGTCAGGTGTGTGATCTTTGGTCCATTTCCTTGGATGTGGAAGATTTCGTGAACTAGATGATCCGCATGATTTGTGCCTTCATAGTATAATTCCTTAGTAAATGCTGATCCTCCACTTGAAGTTGTGCTTACATCAGAATTTTATGGATTAGAGTTTAACCTTTCAGGATTTGTTGGGTCAGAGTTTAGCCTTTCAGAGTTTGTCTCTGTCAGAGATTGGTCAGACTCTGAAATTATAATGATTGAGGTTGGTTCTATAATTTCAGTAGAAGATTGATTTTGCTCCCCCTCAACATGTGTAGAATCTTCAATTACTATGTCAATTTTATCTGAATCAGAGTTTAACTCACCAGAGTTTAGTTCATTAGAGTTTGGTTCATCAGAGTCTGTGTCTTGTTGTTCTTTGTGCAGTTCATTTTCAAAACTCAGAGATTCCAAAGCATCTTCATCTTGTAATCCTGTTATTTTTCCTTCATCAAAAGAGACATTAATAGATTTCATGACTACCTTGGTTCTCAAATTAAACACATTGAATGCCCTTAAAGAAGTTTTGGAAGTTGTTGAATAACCAACAAAGATGCCTTCATCTGCTTTGAGTTCAAACTTTTACAACTACTCGGGATATGTTTTAAGAATAAAACACTTGCTTCCAAATATGTGAAAGTATTTCACATTTGGCTTCCTTCCCATTATCATCTCATAAGGAGTCATTCCATGTTTATTTATTAAGGTGCAATTCTGAGTGATGGATGCAGTATTCATAGCTTCTGCCCAAAAGTAAGTAGGAAGTTTTGCTCCTTCTGACATTGTTTTAGCAGCTTTAATGAGAGTTCTATTATTTCCCTCAACTACACCATTTTATTGAGGTGTACCAGGTATTGAGAATTGTTGAGTGATTCTTTCAGTTGAGTAGAATTCCTCTATTGTAGAGTTCTTAAACTTTGTTCCATTGTCACTCCTTAGAATCTTTACCTTGAGTGGTGATTCATTCTCAATCATGGTGATATGATCAAAAATGATCTCAGTTGTTTCATCATTTTTGTCTAAAAATTACACCTAGGTAAATCTTGTGTAGTCATCTACTATCACCAGAGTATATTTCTTCTTTCCAATGGACATTATGTTGACAGGGCCAAACAGATCAAGATGCAATAGATAAAAAGGTTATTTAATTGAATTTTCAGTCTTGTTTTTGAAAGATTACTTCTTTTGTTTTGCCTTTTGACAGGAAACACAGAGTTCATTAGGATAAAATTGAACTTTTGGAAGACCACTTACTAGATCCTTTTTCACCAATTCATTCATATTTCCAAAGTTCAAGTGACACGGTTTTTTGTGTCACTTCTAGCTTTCCAAAGATGATGTTTTTCCAAGTAGACAAGTTAATGGACAATCAAAGTTTACCTCCAAGCTAGATTAAAATAAATTGTTATTTCTGTGACCAATGAAAACCACTTTTCTAGTCTTTTTGCTTTTGACTTCACAATGTGCTTCATAAAACTCCACAGAATAACCTATGTCTGTCATTTGACTCACACTCAAGAGATTAAGTTTGAGTCCTTCAACCAGAGCTACATTTTCAATGATGACATTTCCAATCACAATATTATCATATCCCAGTGTCCTTCCTATGTTGCCATCTCCATAAGATACTGCTAGGTCAGCCTTCTCCTCAAACCTTGAAAGTAGGGATTTGTTTCCAGTCATGTGTGCAAAACATTCACTATCAGTTACTAGGATGTTTTTCCTATTTCCCTGCAGTCATTTATGCAACTTAATTAGTAGCTTTGAAGACCCAAACAAGTTTGGATCTTTTTTTTTAAGATTGTTAACTTTTACAGCAGAAGTAACTTTATCAGAGTTTAAGTTAACAAAGTTTGCATTGTCAGAGTTTGTTTTTCTTCTATCAGTTTTTACCACATACTTTTGTTTAACAACATAATTAGAAGAAACAGGAATTTTATTTAAATGAGGCAAAAGTTCATAATAATTGAAATACAGACTATGATATTCTTTACATGTGTAAATAGAATGCCATAAACTATCATAGTGAAAACAAGGATTTTGTGGTCTATATCTAGTCTATTTCCTATCCTCTGATCTAGGTCTTTTAGGTTTCTTATTTTTATTTTACTTGCAGTCAATAGCAAGATGATTAGAATTTCCACATGTGAAATAGGTTTTTCTAGGAGCATCATGGATATTCTTATAGTCATTCTCCTTAGAAATTCCTACTTTTCCATTTCTATTCCTTTTGACCTTTTTAGGTTTATTTTTATTGGTGACTGACTTCAAATTTTCCTTAAGTTGCTTCTGTGAGAGTAATCCAATATTGATTGGTTTATTCTCTGACACACTATTCTCTTTGGTTTTGTGATTATTAGATCATTTATCAGAAGTGTCCTTATCATTACTAGCTCTAACAAAATTCACAGGTTCACTCAACTTTCCTTTTATTCATGTGTCTGTCTTAGCATGTGTCTCTTTATCATATTCATAATCTAGAGCAGATGTCCAATTCTTGTCAGAAAGAATTTATTGGACTTTCTTGCCAGAGTTTGTCCAAACTCTAAAAATCTCATGTTCTTTAGCTATCTCAGCTTTTAAATATTCAACCTATATTTCTAGCTGAGCTTGCATGTGAATAGGATTCTCACAGTCTTTCTTAGTGCTAAGCATGTGTGCAAGTTCAGATTCAAGAAAAGCATTCTTAGCAGACGGAGTTTGAATTTCATATTTTAATCTTTCATTCTCAAGTGACTGTGATTTAAAACTAACATGCAGGGTTCTAAGAAAAGACTTTAATTCATAAACATTTTCAGTATCAATTTTGAAGATAGAGTCTTGTACCTTGTCAGGGTTTAAGATGGGAGCATTAGTGTTTTTCATGAGAGCATAGTTTGTTTCTTCTTCAGAGTCTAAGGAATCCATCCAATCTTTCTTGGAGGTTATGAGAGCTTTTTTAGATTCCTTGATCTGCATTCAGTAGCAAAATGCCCCATCTTGTTACACTTGTAACACTTGACCTTTGATTTGTCAAGTGTTTTAGCCTTGCCATCTATGTATTCTCTCCTCTTTAATCTGTCTTTATTTTTAGACTCTTCATGCTTCTTTTGGAAGTTTCCTTGCTTTTTGTACTTCATATACTTCATCTTTTTGAAGCCTTTGACAATCATAGCTACTATCTCCATCATGTAAGAGTCTGTGGATTCATCAGAGTTTACATCAGAGTCTTCCTCAGACTCTGATTCATTGCTCTCCTTAACCATCATATCTTTTCCTTTTCTTTTTGAGACTTTTAAACCTTGTTCTTATAGTTCTTCAACCTTAGTCTCAACATTCAAGGCAACAGACTTTGCCTTAATACTTTTTCTATTCTTCCTTTGTTATAATTCCAAGTCATGAGTTTTCAGCCTTCCATACACTTCATCTAGGGACATCTCATCCAAATATGCCCTATCTCTTATCAGAGATGTTTGTAAATCCCATTCTTCAGGTAGGGTCCTTAGAAATTTGGTGTTTGAATCCTCTATATCATACACCTTATCAACCAAAGCTAAGTTATTCAACAGAGCAAGAAATTTGTCATAAATATCGGTGAGAGACTCATTTTATTTAGCCTCAAAGTATTCATACTCTTGTATAAGAACAGATCTTCTGTTCTTCTTGATTTCTTTGGTTCCTTGACATTGAACCACTAGTGCATCCCAGATTTCTTTAGCAATTTTGCATGCAATTACCCTGTTAAACATCACATAGTTAAGACTGTTATGCAAAATGTTTCTTACCTTTGCATCTTTTAGGACTTCTTGTTTTTCCTCATTAGTCCACTCATTCTTATCTTTCAGAGTGTAGTATCCAGGAACCTGTTTTGCTTCCACAACTGTTGATGGCACTAGTTTAGTTGGTAGATGCTGACTTTCATTGATACTGTCTAGATAATCAGGATCTATGGCTTCCAAGAACATCATCATCTTTACCCTCAAAGTAGGGTATTCAGCCTTATTCAAGATTGGGATTCTAATACTATCATACTTGTTTCCAGACATTGTTTATAAGATCTTTTAGGATAAATCAACCGCCTTCTCTGATGCCAATTGTTACCCAGATAATAAACTATTATAGAAGGGGGGTTGAATATATTAGTACCAAACAATCGATTATGAACACAAGATGTGTTAGGTCCAATATCATCATAGAAGGGGGGGTTGAATATGATGTTGTAGATTTTTTGCTTTTAATGCGGAAATATTTGTGTTTTTATAAGAAATGAACTTGACTGATAATAAAACACAAAGCTGGGAAATAACAAGTTATTATTAAATCCCTGGGGTGCTACAAATCTAATCAAATGATTAGCTGCAGTGGGTTCAAAACAATATTACAACAAATACAGTTGGGAGAAATAAGTGTCTGG
>QRFB01012347.1:1801-23268 GCA_008931105.1 Oenanthe javanica | reverse complement strand
GCTCCTGCAGAGCCAGACTCTTAAAGCAAGAAAACTCCTGAACCAGAGTCTAATGTTGAGTCAGAGTCTAGACTGCTTTTAGACTCTGATCATCACACATTTTGGGAAGGAATGCCATTGGATGCAGCCTCATGCCTAATTGATGAGATCATTACTCCAAGTGATGAGGCACTGCTATTCTTATATCCTTTGGTGGAATCAGTTGAAGATCCAGAGCAATATCAGACTAAATCTCAAGTCTTGGATTTTCTTTCAACCTATGAAGCCCTAAGGAAGAGAATGGAACAGGAGCTACAAATGTCTGCACAGGATGTGGTCAAAAATCTCTACAGCTACCTATTCAACTCTTCATTCCAAGTACAAGCAGCTGGGCTCATAGAAGGCAGAACAAATGAAGTTCTCAAAGCACTAGGTGTGCCAGACTCTGAACAGCAAATTACAAAGAAGCCTAAAAAGCTTAGCATCTATAAAAGGAGAATATCAGAGTCTGTTGCTGAGTTGGAAACTGAGATTGAGCAACCAGTTTTTGACTATGAAGCAATTTGGGATCATGGGATTACCTACAGGACAACTATTGATTGGATTTCTACTATTCAGCCATTTTCCAGGAAGGTGGTTGATTTTCTTGTCCAAAATGTAGGTAAGGTGGCCAACAAATACATCTATCCGACCTATGAAAGTAGATTGGATCAACTCAAGGGCTCACATTTTCACAAGATTGCAAGGGAACTGCAGGATTCCTTTCACTTGACTCTTGCCCAGGCCATCAATGCACTCCATGCCAGGATGTTTCTAAATGGACACTTGGATGCATTAACTATGGTAGAACCACAGGAGGTAGCAGGTGATGCAAGGCAGTTGGAGGTTGGGACTAGTGCACCAGTGGTGACTAGTGATAAAGATGCTCAGTCTGCCTCACCCACACAAGAACCACCTAGTCAGAGGTTGGGTGATAGTGGTGTAGGGGAGTATGTTGTTGGGACCTCCTTGACAACTCACCAAAGAGCTGATGAGAACCCCAGTGATATGGGAGGACAGACTCTGATGGATGCTCATGAAGAAATTTCCCAATCTATTCTATCAGAGTCTATCCACCTTGAGGGGGAGTCTCATACACAAACAGTCAAAGATGACAACACTCAGACTCTGACTTCTAATGAAGTCATGCTGAAGCAGTCAGAGTCTAGAGTAGACCCTGAGACTGGAATACTGGAGCCAACAGACTCTAAAAAGAGAGAAGATGCTAGTAAGGGTTCAAAATCTGTTGCTGCTCACCCCTTGGTGGAAACCCCTAGCCTTCAGACATTTGAAGGGGTTCCCCTCCATCAAGGTGGTTCAGGTATTGAAGCACCATTTTTATCTCTCAACCCCTCTTCTGTAGGTTTATTGAGTGCACCCTCCACATTGAGTGAAAAAACATTTGAGAGGCTGGCACTAGACCAGGCAAAAGGAGAGGTAGACAAGGCTGTAGAGAGCCTGCGTGAGATTGAGAAAGTGGGTGTCCAACCCCACTGTGAGCATGAGAGATTAGGGTATCCTGAACCTAGCTTTACTTATTGGGATCAAGATTTTCCAAAGAGTTGGTCCAATGAGTTGGAGCAGGGGANGAGCCTGAGTGAGATTGAGAAAGTGGGTGTCCAACCCCACTGTGAGCATGAGAGAATAGGGTATCCTGAACCTAGCTTTACTTATTGGGATCAAGATTTTCCAAAGAGTTGGTCCAATGAGTTGGAGCAGGGGATGGATGACAATTCACTATGTTTGATTGTGCAGATTGGCAAACAGGAGGAGGCTCTTGCTGCTCAGAAATCATTTACACAGAGACCCCAACTTCACCTGGTGGATTCTCTAGCAAGGAGAGCAGATAACGTCATGGAGCCTTTGGTGGATAACCCTGTCATTTTCACTGAGGCTGCAACATTGAAGTCAGAAGAACCTCTTTTAATAATGCCTATAAGGGCTAGACTTCCAGAGTCTACAGTCTCTGATCACTCTCAGGAGGAGTCAGGGTCTATAGTCCCGTTTGCAGTTTCGGAGTCTACACCACCACCAGAGTCTACACCTCCATTCACAAAGCTAGAGCCTGTTGCTGAGGAATGCACTTCTGCAGATGATGATCATGTTACTCCTTCTTTTATCTATTTTGATCAGGTGTTTCCTCAGTCTTGGGAGTCTGCACAGCAAAGAGGCATCAATGATAAAGATTCTTTTGAGTGTATTTTGGATATTCATCTTTCTGAGAGACTTAAGGCTTTTCAGAAAAAATCTTTTCAACAGGAACATGGTTACTATCCTGGTGAAGAAGATCAAGTCTTAGATGGAGCTGTTAAAGCTAAGCTGCCTGATGTTGCTGCTCAATTATCCAGTGTGGTCCAGGACATTTCTCATATTAAAACAAAGCTCACTGGTGTTGATAATACAACTTCTCTGCTCAATACAAGATTTGACAGAATTCACTCCCTTCAATTATCCAAAGAGGTCGCTTTTAAAGATGCTCTAGCTGCTATCACTACCACTCAAGCCTCTCTTCAAACTACAGTTTCTGATTTGACCACTAAGGTTGATTCAGTTATTGCAGCCCAGGCAAATATCTCCACTGTTCTTGAGCAGATTCTTTTGGCTGTCACCAGTAATGATGATGTCAAAAAGGGGGAGAAGGTGAAGCAAGGTGAGTCCTCCAGGAGACATAAGGATGAGGGATGCAAGAATAAATCAAGGGGAGTTAAAAGGAGGAGAGATGGTGATGATGGAGATAGTTCTCATGGTTCTAAGGGTCCTGATGGTGTGCAACAAAAGCAATCTGGAGTAGTAAGAACTCCAACACATCAGTCAGGGACTAGACATGGGAAATCAGAGTCTAAGTCAGACTCTGATAAGCAAAGAAAGAAGTCAGACTCTGATCAAACTCAAGAACCTTCATACTGGAAGTGCAGTCAATCAAATCTGCAACTTAGAGCTAAAAAGAAGATAGGTCTTGGAGGATTTGAAGAATCTGACATTGACAGAACATCTACTCTAACCAGGGATCCTCAATCCTTGACAGATAGGCAGTTTGAGAAGATCACTCAGAAGCACTTAAATAAAGTGGTGTCTGCTCAAATTGTTTATAATGTTTTTGAAACGAAGATACAAGGAGGTCAGGGAGGTACAGAAAAGGTGAAGAATGAGATGCTGGTTTACTTCTTAGAAGGTGGAAGTGTAAGATGGATTAGTCAGTCAAATTTTATCTTTTTCAAACAGGCTGAGGAACTACAGTATATTAGATTCCTACTTCAAATTGCTTATGAAGTTAACAAGAGCAAAGAAGCTGTCACACACAAATGGTTCAAGGAGATTGATAGGAAGCTGATTTTGCACAGACAGGCAAATCGACAAATGGGCAAATTTTCTTTAAAATATGTTGATACTGAGGGAAATGATCAAGTCATGCCATTGGAAGAAAAACAGATTAAATTTCAAGAAGGTGTGGGTCATTACTTTGGGTTTCAGCCTATGAGTGGGAAAGTTAGTGTTCTGATGTTGAAGGACTTAAAAGATCAAGAAAGCAGTGCAAATGATCTGAGAGCAGCTTACTGTCAAATTAAATGTTCAAATGAAGAAATGAAGAAATTAAAGAAGTTTGTTGGTGAAGCTCTTGCAATTGTGGAAGAAAATATGCTAAACTCATTTTTGAAGAACAATCCAGCCTTTGAGAAGATTAAATGAGAAGTAATTCTTTTTCTTTTTTAATTCTTTTATACTGTTCTAGATTATTAGTTTTATTCTTTAGTTTTGACATCATCAAACCTTGATTTATGCTTACATTTTATAAAGCATAAATAGGGGGAGATTGTTAGGGATATATTCATTTGATGATGTACAAAATACTAGAACAGGGTCTAGATTAGTTTATCTGTAATAAGTCTTTCTAGTCTCTGAAATGAATAATCAGAGTCTAGATGGTCAACATTCATGTTACTTGTACTTAGAAGAATTTCTGTAGAAAGTGAAACCAGAGTCTGCATGAAGATCAGAGTCTGGAAGGTGATCAGAGTCTATAGACTATCAGAGTCTGTGATCTATCAGAGTCTACATGTGATCAGAGTCTGAAGATCATCAGAGTCTGAAGATTTCAGAGTCTATACAGTTGAGGATAAATTTGGAAGAAGATCACAGGAATGGAAAGTCTTCGAAGATCAAGATAAATATATTGCAGATATGCTGTGGGAAAGAAAGAGAATTCTAGAAGGAAACTGTCAACTAATAATTAGGGATTTTATTCCTATTGTAATTTTACTTTCTGTTATTAGTTGATAGGCAACTCTCTATATAAACTCTATGTAATCTAATTGTAAAGGTTTGAAAGTTGAAACATAATCATCTGAGTGAAATTTTGTGAGAGCATAGAAATAGAGAGAGTTGCTGTGATAAACACAGAGAAGCTGCTAGGGTTTGTGTACACCCTAGGAGAGTTTTGTATTCACAAATCAATAATACAAAACAGTACTTATTCATATTTTTGTGTTTGAGTTTGTTCTTAATTTGATTTTAAATCAGGCAGAAAAGGCATACAAGTATTCAACCCCCCCTTCTACTTGTACGACTGGGAAAACAAAGCTCATTTATCAGTTTATTCAATCTCTGAAACACCTCAAAGATACCCTCAGCAGGGTTGGATCTAAACTGCTCATACTGGGAGGTCAGGATTTCCAGTCTATTCTCTTTGACTTCCTCAGTCCCCTCGTTGATAATCTCTATTGTATCCCAGATCTGTTTGGTATTTTTACAGTTGACCATGTGATTGTACATGACGTAGTCTAGAGATTCTATCAATATGAGTTTGAGGTTGTTGTCCAGGGACACAACTTCCATTTCATCTTCTGTATAATCAGTTGGACTTTTTAGAAACTGTATGTGAGGAATTACGACCCCATCTATCTCGTGTTTGAGAATAACTGTTATTGCGGGTTCAACACCTTTGGCCAAAATTAATGCATACTTGGGATTGACAATCTAAATGAATAGTAGCATTCTGTGCTTCCACAAGTTGTAGTGATCTCTATCGAACAGTAAAATTTTAATGTTTGTCACTTTTTACGTACTCGTCTTTAATAAANTTTTAATACTAGTTACTTTCTGGGTACTCATCTTTAATAAGATTAAAAATTAAGTGTTTCAAAAAATATTTTAATTTTTGACTTAAAACAATTTTTGATCAAAAATAATTTTTAGAAAAAAAATTATTTCAAATTAAAAATAATTTTTGAGATCTGTATGAGTTGCGAAATTTTTAGTTCGGATATGATATTAATAAATATCAACCAGCTCTGATGCCAATTGTTGGTCCCTGATATTGTAGAAGGGGGTTGAATACAATATCTAAAAATTATCGCAGAATTTCGAATTTAAAATATCGTTTTAATTAATCAAGAAATATTAATATTAATGAAATACTGTTCAAGTAGAAGATATAATTTTTAACTTAAAAAGTGTTACAAAATTTATCTGATAAAAGGTGTATATAATTGATAAAGTGATGTAGAACGAATTCGACATGAAGTGTTCGGGTTAATCAATTATTCTAAACTTGCACGGAAATCTGTGATTATTACAATGCATACAAATTTCTAAAATTTGAATGTATTTGATCTTTTCAATCTTGAAATAATGAAGACAATCTTCTCATATTTATAGGGGGGAAAAGCTAGCAAGACTTTTGAATAAAACTTATTTAAAAATCAAAAGACTTTATAAAATAGCCTATAAGACTTCTGAAATAAGCTGGGCAAGACATTTTAAACTCGGTAAGACTTTTGAAAAACTCGGTAAGTCTTCTCAAAAGTCTTACAAGAAATCTCGGTATGACTTTCTTAAAAGGGTCTTGCAGATTCTGGTCGGTAAGACTTTTTAAAAGGTCTTACTGATTTAATTTGGTAAGACTTTTAAAAGGTCCTACCGATATACTTCGGTAAGACTTTTAAAAGGTCTTAGTGATTTAATTCGGTAAGACTTTTAAAAGGTCTTACCGATTTAATTCGGTAGAAATTTCTAAATTAATGCAGCAAGATTTTCTTTAATAATAAATTAAAATACTCTTTTAATTTAATTAATTCCATCAATTTTAATTAAATAATTTATAAATTAAATCAATTCAAGATGAATTAATTTAAGTAGATAAATTAAATAATTAATTAACTTTGGATAGTAGAATTAATTTAGTTTCTTCACTGCACCACTATTGCAGATTTGACTTGAATCTTTGTGTCTTTTGTCTTCTATTTGAAAATCACTTCAGCTAGGTGATAAATATTTATTTAATTAATTAACACACAAATGTACTGTCTGGTTCATTTGTGTCATACTAAATAAATATTCTTCACTTTTTAACTTTAATAACTATGATCTTCTGTCTTGTTCTTGCTTCTCGCTTTGTCTTCAATATTTTTTTTATTGGAATCATTCTGTAGTAGTCACTTAGAATCTTCTGAATCTTCTGAACTCTTCTGAAATACTACTTCTTTATTTTTCATCGACGCTTGAACATATTAATGAACTTCTTCCGGTGAAAAGTAGCAACTTCATTAGAACACTTCTGATTCCTAGGATTCTTTGTGTCTAGTTGACTTTGTTTGTCTTCATTCCTGCTATCATATTTATTATTTACTTATGTTTCTTATTTGTGTTGAGTTGTCATCTAATTATTACAAATAGGTCTAGTCATATGTCTTTCAATCTCCCCCTATTTGTTGTTAAACATTTAACACACAAATTTCTAGTAGATAACTCAACTAACAACTAAGAAAGTAATACGACATCTAAAAACTGTAAATACTAAAACAAGTTCTGGTATTATATTTAATAATTTTCCAAATTCACATTTTGAAAGATAAATACAAGATAGATGTTCCTCTAGTACTAAACACATATTACATAGTTTATATCTTGACCTATCTAAGTCTTCAGTCTTCAGATGTATCAACTTTACCTTCTTCTAGGTTTGAACCTTTATGCACTGGTGTCCTTGGTACCTCTTCATATTCTAATTGTTCTGTTGTAGTGAATTCTCCATACAACCTTTTATGTTCAGTCTTTGCTAACTGAAACATCACTTTCTGCTCAACAGGATCTACTGCTTCTTCTTCTACATCAAATGGATGAGATGTATCTATCTTCTTCATTTGCCTAATGTAAGATGGAATATTTTTAGATAAGCAGTGGCTTCTTATCTTCTGTGCAGCATCTAGCTTGGCTTGGGATCTGAACCCTTTCGACCTGAGCATTTTCTCAGCTTCAATCATATATTTGACTGTATAGCCCTTCAATGACTCCTCATCTAGCTTCAAGATTTGATATATCTTGTTAGAGAAGAATCTTACTTCATGAGGATCATATATGATTTGAGGACAAATAGCTCTTGCGAAGTCTCTGACCCTATCTCTCAGAAGCTCATTTTCTTCTGAACTTCTTTTGACTTTATTCAACATGGCCCATATCACTGATAAGCTTCTCTGTCTGAAAAATTCCAAGGAGATTCTGAATGTACCATTCTTGTGAGTGTAGACTAAAATATGCCAGTCTTCAAGAATGTGATTCATTATGACAGTGATATAGTCAACTTCTTCTTTCAGTGCTTTCATGAAGTTATCAATGTTGTCATTTGAATTTTCCAGACACTCAATGATTGATTTAAGATGTTTATCTTCAAATGGACCCTTCTGAAGTTTGTCCATGATTTCTCTTGCTGTGTTCCATTTCTTCCCTATTTTTAGCTACACATGTTTCTTTTTCTCTCTCACAGCTACAACCCAAAGCATCTGTTTCTCTTGACTTGCTTCCCTTTCAGCTTGTACTTTTTCTTTGACTAGAGCTTTTAGTTTCTCAGTTTTAGCATGACTCACCTTGATGTCTTCTTTCCATTTCCTCATAGCCTCTTCATAGGAAGGATCAGACTCTTTCTCTTTTAGAAATAAGAATTCCTCATCAAAGGCAGTATCTTCCTCAGCTATGCAGTAGTCAGGATTTAACGAGTCATCTACACCACTATCTTCAACAAACTAATCTTCCGGATAGTAATGTTCTTCTTGAAAATATGACTCAAATTGATCTTGATCTTCTGGATATAGCCTGGCTTTCCATTTCCCTTTAGTAGCCCCTTCTTCTTCAGCTACTTTCTCCTTTTCTTTCTTTTCTTTCTCCCCCTTAGTTGAGGGATCCTCTACATCCTTAAGCTTCAATTGATTTAACAAGTTTCTCCATGGTCAGAAAGACCTGCTTGATTCCCTCATTCAAATGTACCATTCCATCATCCATCTTGTTGAATCATTTTGTTGAGATTTCTTCATTTTTCAATAATCCTTAGATTCAAATTTCTTTCAACATCATTAATTCTTTCATGTATAGTGGTGATCTCCTTCATATCCTCAGCAATTAGGACTTACACGTTCTGGATATCTTGAGTTTTCAGGAGAATGCTGGATTTTACATCATTTACTTCCTCTCGCACGATTGTCAGCTGTTTTGTTACAGAGGAAGATGTAGACTTCACTTCTGTTTGTGCTTTTACTTTTGCTAACTCAGCCTGAACAATCTGCATTTCTTTTTGGAGAGCTTCCATTTTTTATAATAGTTCATTGTGTGTGTGCACTCACCTCGCTTGCACTCTTATTTGTTTCACTTAAACTATGTGCATGTGTTTCGCTCGGTGTTTGCCTCACTTCACTCGTGTTTTGCTCCATTCCAGGTCCAGATGTTGTACATGTATATATTACTATTGCTTTTGAAGACTCATAATGTTCTTCTGATGCCGGTGAAGACGCGTCCTCAACAAGATTAACTTGAAGTGGTCCCACTACTGACGTAGCTACTCCATGAATAGAGTCTCATCTCCCTCTATGGAGTGGTTGCCTCTCAAATCCACTAGAGGATAAGAGAAATTCCTTTGAAGGAACTAGATGTAAGAAATCCAGGGGGTCACCACATAAGACAATGTAATGCGTGGCTCGTGAGAGTCTGTAACGCCCCTCAATACCTGTAATGGCAACTGATGTTGTACTGCATCAAAAATGTCTTGGTCTACTGTAAATGTGGAATCCAACAAGTTTTTTTCAAAAACATTTTCTTCATTTATTGATGTGCCCTCTTCTGATTGTGTTTCTTCAAGTGGAGGTCCTGCTAGTAAGAGTGCTAGCAGTGTGCGTGACTCTTCACAGGATGTCGCGGCTAGATGACGAATTTCAATAGAATCACCTGGTTGATCGAGTGGGTCCAAAGACTGTTTTATTGTCATTTCAAAGTCCATATCCCAATAAGAGGATAAATATGAGTCTGCAGTTGTCTCAGATTCATTCCTCGATCTTTTTTATGGTGGAGACAGAGTTGTGGGTCCACTCACTGTGATACCTCTACCTCTTACCTTCCTAACAGGTTTCTTCCTCTTTCTGATTTGACTCAAAGAAGTTGATGAAAGAGAAACTATTTGAGGTTTTATCTCGGCTTGGGATTGAACCTGTGTGTTGTCAGGTTCATAGCCGAAGTCCTGAAGTGTAAGACCACAATCATAGTCTATCATAGATATACTTAAAGGTATATTAAATATATTTATAGGTAGGAAATTAGAATCTAAGGTGTGAAAAATTACCTGTTGTACCTGTGCCACTTGTTCTGCATGATGAGCAGCTTCAATTAGTAACTGCACAGAACTTTCCATTTCCATTGTCACTTGTTCTGGCTCTTGTTGATGCGGTTGAGCCTGTGCTGGATTGTCTATTTGATTGAAAATGTCAGCCATATATTCTGTTGTTTGAATGGCTACCCCTTCAAATTTGTTCTTGTTGTTGAGCCTGGTCAACAAATTCTTCTGAGTTGTTGGGGATTCTTCTACTGGGCTGTTAGCAAATCTTGCTTTGTCCTCCTCTTACACTACATTACTGAATAACAACATTAAAAATCTTGGATAGAAACAAGCAACATTCTGTTCTACATCTAATCTTCTGCTTTCAGCAGTGCCCATCTTTCTTATAATCACAGTCTAGATCAGCTTCTGAAAATTTATTCTTCGGTTGTGGGCCACAGAATATTCAATGACTTGAAGTAGAGTTGAAATGTTATGGAAGTTTCTCTTCATGGTAGGAGCAAATACTTTGGCTAAAGTGTCGAAGAAGTAATGCCATTTGCCTAACAACTGGGATTTTGACAACTTTATCAGGTCTATCGTCCCTGGATAGTGAATTGACTATAAAAAGTTAGTTATATCTTCAACTGTGGGTAGGGTCTCGAAATTTTCTGTCGGGAACCCTAAGACTCTGTTTATGTCAATTTCATCTATTATGTACTCCGTTTCACCAATTCTGAATGAGAATTGAACCAGCCTGTCATTTGAAATATTTCTTGCTGTTGAATATAAGGCTTGAGAGGTTCAATATGCAGTGGACTGTTCAAGGTTATAACATTTATCACCAGTGAATACTCGTTCATAAAATGGATCCAAGGTCTAAACCTAGCCTCCTTGCTAGGAATAGGATCAAAGTACCTAATAAAATTGGTCTTGGCAATTACAAACATAGCTACCATTTTAATTAAGAATTTAACAGATGTAAATAACTACCCAATTAGCCCTTAATTCGAAAATTAAAGCCAAAAACTAATTAACACCCACACAATTCGATTTAAATCACCACAATTCAAAACCTTAACAAAAAAACACACCCAAATCGATTTAACACTTAAAACCAGTCCTAACCATAGTCCTTATCAGTAATCACTAATCAAACTAAGTTCTTCAAAATAAGTCCAAAATCTGTTCGATTTTTCCAAAAATCGGGCAGAGGTTCAGTTGTTCTTGAGTGATTTTATCAAATTAAGTAAGCTCAAAGCTTGTAAATATGATTAAAGCAACTGATTTACAGTTGTAACAAGATCAAAATCGAGGGTTTTTGGATGGTTCTTGAAAAGACTTGCTAGAATCGAATAACTGTAAGTATATGCGACTGTATGTATTAAACTGAGTAAGACTTTTGAAAACAAAATAAAAAATATTAATGGAAGGAAATTCAGTCAGTAAGACTTTTGGAATTTGAATCTCGGAAAGACTTTCAAAAGTCTTGTCGAGTTTAATTAACAAAAGTCTTTCCAAAAAAATAAAAAGTAAAACAATATCAATTATATATTTAAAAATATAAAAACATAATAATAAATATAAATAGTAAACAAATATATAAAAACTAAAATAAATACTTACAAATATTATAAATTGTTTTAAAATTCAAAATAAAATAAAGGAAATTCTATTCAAATTTTAGATTAATTAATAACAATTAAATAACTAAATATTTACATGCAACTAAATTATTAATGACATATAATAATTACTTATATTATTATTTGTTCTAATTAATTTAGAAATTAAATTAATTCAGACTTGATTAACTTAAAGAATAAATTAATTAAATAATTAATAACATAATCATTATTAATGTGCAATAATAATTAGAAAAATATACAATAATTTACAAACTAAAAAAAATGCGCTAAATAAATATAAGTACTTATGCTATAATTGAAATAATTATCTTTTAAGAGTATTAAATTATTCTCAAGATAATTTATCCAAATATTCATAAGCCCTAGGATTTTGTTGATTCAAGTCTCATAAATCCTCTAAATATTAACATTTAATATTTATGAACTCAAATCAATTCCTAAAAATAAAAAATTAACCATTGTTTCACATCCCTAGTTCACTAACCAACTTAGAGAAAGTGGCTTCATCAAGTGGTTTCGTGAAGATATCGGCTATTTGATCTTTTGTGGGTAAAAAATATAGCACCACAATTTCGTTCATGACATGCTCTCCGATAAAATGATACCTTATGTCAATGTGCTTGGTTCGAAAGTGTTGTACATGATTGTTGGAAATAACTATAGCACTTGTGTTGTCATAGAAAATTGGAATTTTGTTCAACGCAAGTTCATAGTCATTTAGTTGATTCCTTATCCACAAGATCTATGCACAACAACTACCTGCCGCAATGTATTCTGCTTCGGCTGTCGACGTAGATACTAAGTGTTGTTTCTTGTTGTACCAGGAGATCAATCGACTTTCTAGAAACTGACAGCTTCCAGAAGTACTTTTCATGTCCATCTTGCAGCCTGCATAATCTGAATCAGTATAGCTTATTATGTCAAAACCTGTATCTTTAGGGTACCAAATTCCAAGATTTGGTGTACCCTTCAGATATCTAAATATTCGTTTAACAGCTATAAAATGAGATTCCCTAGGGTCAGATTGAAACCTTGCACATAAGCATGTTGCAAACATTATATCAGGTCTACTAAAAGTTAGATATATTAATTAGCCTATCATACCTCTGTAGCTTATGATGTCAACTTTCTTACCAGTTTCATTTTTCTCAAGCTTGGTGGTTTTTGGCATTGGGGTTTTTACCGGTGAAGAAACTTCAAGACTGTATTTTCTCAGAAGATCACTTACGTACTTTGATTGGCAAATAAAAATCTCATCTTCCTTTTGCTTTACTTGCGATCCTAGGAAGAATGACAACTCACCCATCATGTTTATTTCACACATACTCTGCATTAACGTAGTAAATCTCTTGCATAAGTTTTCGTTAGTATAACCAAATATGATATCGTCANTCTTGCACAAGTTTTCGTTAGTAGAACCAAATATGATATCGTCAACAGAAACTTGGATAAATATCATATCTTTATCATGAAATTTATAAAAGAGAGTTTTATCTATGACACCTCTAATGAAATAATTTTCAAGTAAAAACTTAGAGAGAGTGTCATACCATGTATTCGGTGCTTGCATGAGCCCATAGAGAGCTTTGAATAGAAAATACATAAAATCAGCAAACTCTGGATTTTCAAAACTAGGGGTTGTTCCACATATACTTCTCTTCTAAATCCCCACTCAGAAATGCATTATTCACATCTATTTGATAGACTTTGAAATTGGAATGTGTTGCGAATGCCAGAAATATCCTGATGGCTTCAAGTCTNTTCACATCCATTTGATAGACTTTAAAATTGGAATGTGTTGCGAATGCCAGAAATATCCTGATGGCTTCAAGTCTTGCAACTGGTGCGTAGGTCTCGTTATAATCAATTCCCTCTTCCTGGGAGTAACCCTTTGCCACCAGTCTGGCTTTATTCCATGTAAAAATACCATCATTGTCTAACTTGTTCTTGTATACCCATTTCGTGCCAATTACAAATCTATCTTTTGGCTTGAGTACCAGTGTCCAGACTTCTTGTCTTTCAAACTGATTTAGCTCTTCTTGCATGGCAAGAATCCAATCTGGATCAGTTAATGCATCTTCAATCTTCTTTGGTTCTTCTTGAGATAGAAAAACTGAAAATAAACATTCATTTGAAGTTGCAATTCTGGTTCTAACTCCAACATCTGGATCACCTGTGATCAATTCAAGAGGATGATCTCTGCTCCATATAATTTCCCTTAGTAGGTTTGATCTGGATGATTCAGCTCGAAATTCATTGTGATGTCGTGTTCTACTAGTAGATCCTTCATCTCCCCCTGAGTTGTTGCCAGGATGACTTGTTAATCCACCACTGTTATTAGTAGTATCTCCAGTGTTACCATTGTTTCAACCACTATTACCTAGATAATTATCATTATTGTCATCATCATTTCCTGCTGCAACCTCAGGTTCTTCTTCATCATCAGAATGTGAGTCTGGATAATTATTAAATTTTAATGACTCATAAGAATCTTCAGTTTGGATACTTGGGAGTTTAGTGTCATCAAAAGTAACATTGACACTTTCTTTTACTTGGTGCTGATCAATTATGTACACCCTATATGCTCTTCTTGAATAACCGACAAAAATAGCTTCATGTGTCTTGGCCTCGAACTTTCCACAATATTCATCTCCATCCTTCAGCACATAACATTTGGCTCCAAATACATGAAAGTACTTGAGTATAGGTTTCTTGCCAGCCATTAATTCAAAGGGATTCTTCATATGATCTTTGTTGATTAGAGTTTGATTTTGGGTATAACATGTTGTGTTTACTGCTTTAGCCCAGAAGTAGATAGGTAACCTTGATTCACTTAACATTATTCTTGCAGCTTCAATCAGGTTCTATTTTTCCTTTCTATAACTCCATTCTATTGTGGAGTTCTTGGTGATGAATATTGTCTTGTTATTCCCTTGTCTGAGCAAAATTTATTCAGAATTTCATTCTTGAATTCTGTTCCATTATCTGATCTGATTGCCCAGACAACTAACTTTGAATCTAACTAAATCAGCTTTACATGATCAATCATCAATTATGGAGTTTCATCCTTAGAGTTGAAGAATAAGACTCATGTGTACTTTGTGAAGTCATCTACAATCACTAAGACATATCTTTTCCTTGACATAAACATAATATTGACTGGACCAAATAAATCCATGTGTATGAGTTGAAGTAGTTCAGTGATGTTTGTAGTGTTTGTGCCTCTGTGACTTTCTTTCTTTGATTTCCCTTTCTGACATGCCTCACACAATCCTTCTTGTGTAAATTCCATCACAGGCAGTCCTCTCACTAAATCCCTCTTGACTAGAGAGTTCATTGTTTTGAAATTCAGATGTGAGAGTTTCTTCTGATGAAGTCTTTGAATAGAAACAATTTGCTTCATCTTCAGTTCCTGGGTTGAGATCGGCTACGAACAAGTTTCATTTCCTTACTCCACATAAGGCTAGTTTGTCGTTATTAGAATAAGCTATTAAACACTTCTCCTTGATAAAGTTTACTTTGTATCCTTTATTATAGAATTGACTGACGCTGAGTAGATTGTGCTTAAGTCCTTCCACTAAAGAGACATTTTCAATGATAACATTTCCAGTATTTAACTTGCCATATCCCTTAGTCATTCCTTTGTTGTTATCTCCAAAGGTGACGATCGGGCCAACTCTTTCAACCATGTCTGATAGCAGGACTCTATCTCCGGTCATATGCCTTGAAGATCTGCTGTCCAGGATCCATATAACCCGGTTTACCTGTTTAACTCTCTGCAAATATCAAACGGATTAATTCATCTTCGGAGCCCAAAATTGATTGGGCTCGACATACTTAAAGAATTGACCTGCGTCATCTTTGACAACAGATCCTTTTTGAATAACAGTATCATCCACATTGACTGTACTTACTTTCCTATAAACAGTGTTAACAACTCTTTGTTTAGACTTAGGAATATATGTTTCCTTCTTGACAAGTGAACGAATTGCAATCTTGGATTTTACAAATTTATTATTGATGTGTTGTCTAGGTGTCATGTTATCTTTGTTAGCAATCATGTATTTGAAATAAGCAGTCATAGCATTAAATGCACATAACATACAATTTAAAATACCACAAGGTTTATGGCATACATTAATAATAGGCATGTTATTCAAAATAGTAGGTGTCTTAACAGTTTCTACTTCAACTTTATCAGCAGTTTTAAAGTTCTCAGTAGAATGATATCTGTTATTACTATTCCTACTATTAACAAACGTATTAGGTTTGTTCACATTATTATTTAAGTCTTTAGCACCTATACCAGGATTGGGCGATCTAGAAGTTCCCACATCTTTCACTGGTGTCTAAGGTGCACTCTCCTCTTTTTGGACACTAACTCCTTGTATGTCCTTAGCTTGTTCCTCTCTTTTCTTCTCTTCCTCGAGATCCTCTAACTGCATTTCATAAGCAATTAATAAAGAGCTCTCAAGGATTGGTTCAGCTATAGGGGTTATTAAAAGAGGTTTAGGTGTGTCTTTAATAACATGAGGGATACCCCTTTCTTCAGTACTTTTTCTGAATGGGGTTATGTTGCTTGCCTTTCCTACTGATTTATTATACTCAAAGCCTATTCCAAATTTTTATATTATCTCCTGTTGGTCAATTAGGTTCTTTACAATATAAGAGGAATTATTATAGGCTAGACATTTCTTCTTCTCTTCCTCTATTTGATTTCTAAGATAGGCTTCAACTTTAACATATCAACTGACTCTATTGACTTGAAAAGATAAGTCCTCAGTCAGTTTCTTACATTTGTTTTTTAACATGTTAACAATACCATTCTCATCATGTAAGACTTTATTTGAGAGAATTAGTTTCCTAATCCTATCTCTTGTATCATCTAGTTCTTTACCAAGCAGTTTAAACATTTTAGGGCAAGAGGGATTTACAACTATTCCTCCTTGACGGGTGGGAGACAGTGATTCCTTGGATGAAGCCATAATAGCAAGATTTCCCATCTCTTCATCATCATCATTGTCTGAGTCATCCCAGCTTTTGCCCTTTGTTAGATAAGACTTACATTGATGCTTTTTCACGAGTGCATCATACTTTTCCTTGAGCTCTTCATAAGACTCTCTCTTCTTCCCTTGCTTAGGCTTCTTGCATTCTGTTACAAAGTGGCCTAGCTCCTTGCAGTTGAAGCAACAAAACTTGCTTCTATCAACTCAGCCAGTCTTGTAGCCGATTTTTGTTACAGCTGTTGAAGAACCTCCTTTTTGGAACCTTCCAAAATTTGGTTTAACCCTGTAGGAGGAGTTTCTTCAGAATCTCATGTTGCCAAACCTCCTGGAAACCATAGCCAAAGATTCATCTTCTAGCTGATCTAGTTATTCCAAAGATTAGAACTCATCATCTTCTTGTTTATATGGAGTATGTCCAAATTCTAGAACCACATACTCTATTGAACTTTTAGAAGGTGCAACAACGTTCACTTCCATCTTCTCTGGTGCTTCAACTATCAATGCTTTGGAGGAACTCAGAACCTTACCTCTGCCATACATTTCTCTGGTCTGGATCTATTTTAATTCATATGTCTTTAATACTCTGTAGAGTCTTTCTAGGGTTACCTCTTTCATGTCCCTAGACTCCCGGATTGTTGAGACCTGTGTTCCAGAAGCTCAGGTAAGGTTAGCAAAAACTTCATGTTGACCTCCTCATTCTGATAGTATTTCCCATTCAGATTGAGCTCATTTATCAGTTTATTCAATCTCTGAAACACCTCAGTGATACCCTCACCACGGTTGGATCTAAACTGCTCGTACTAGGAGGTCAGGATTTCCAGTCTATTCTCTTGGACTTCCTCAGTCCCCTCGTTGATAATCTATATTGTATCCTAGATCTGTTTGACATTTTACAGTTGACCACGTGATTGTACATGACTTATTCTACGGACTCTATCAATATGAGTTTGAGGTTGTTGTCCAGGGACACAACTTCAGTTTCTTCTTCTGTATAATCAGTTAGACTTTTTAGAAACTGTCTGTGAAGAATTACGACCCCATCTATCTAGAGAATAACTGTTATTGGGGGTTCAACACCTTTGGCCAAAATTAATGCATACTTGGATTGGCAATCCCAATGAATAGTAGCATTTTGTGCTTCCACAAGTTGTAGTGATCTCTATCGAACTGTGGAATTTTAATGCTTGTCACTTTTTGTGTACTCATCTTTAATAAGATTAAAAATTAAGTGTTTCAAAAAATATTTTAATTTTTGACTTAAAACAATTTTTGATCAAAAAAAATATTTTAAATAAAAAATTATTTCGAATTAAAAATAATTTTTGAGATCTATATTAGTTACGGAATTTTTGGTTCGAATCTGATATTAATAAATATCAACCAGCTCTGACGCCAATTGTTGGTCTCTGATATTGTAGAAGGGGGGTTGAATACAATATCTTAAAATTGTCACAGAATTTCAGATTTAAAATATTATTTAAATTAATCATGAAATATTATTATTAATGAAATATTGTTCAAGTAGAAGATATAATTTTTTAACTTGAAAAGTATTACAAAATTTATCTGATGAAAAGTGTATATAGTTGATAAAGTGATCTAGAACGAATTCGACATGAATTGTTCGGGTTAATCAATTATATTCCAAACTTGCACAGAAATCTGTGAATATTACAATGCATACAAATTTATGAAATTTGAATGTCTTTGATCTTTTCAATCTTGAAATAATGAAGACAATCTTCTCATATTTATAGAGAAAAAAACTAGCAAGATTTTTGAATAAAACTTATTTAAAAAATCACAAGACTTTATAAAATAGCCTATAAGACTTTTGAAATAAGATGAGCAAGACATTTGAAACTCGGTAAGACTTTTCAAAAGTCTTACAAGAAATATCAGTAAGACTTTCTTAAAAAGGTCTTGCAGATTTTGGTCGGTAAGATTTTTTAAAAGGTCTTAGCAATTTCATTCGGTAAAACTTTTAAAAGGTCTTACCGATTTAATTCGGTAAGACTTTTAAAAGGTATTACCGATTTAATTCGGTAAGACTTTCTAAATTAATGCAGCAAGACTTTCTTTAATGATAAATTAAAATGCTCTTTTAACTTAATTAATTCCACCAATTTTAATTAAACCAATTCAAGATGAATTAATTTAAGTTGATAAATTAAATAATTATTTAACTTTTGATAGTAGAATTAATTTAGTTTCTTCACTGCACCACCACTGTAGATTTGACTTGAATCTTTGTGTCTTCTGTCTTCTGTTTGAAAATCATATAAGCTAGGTGATAAATATTTATTTAATTAGTAGACACACAAATGTACTGTCTGGTTCATTTGTGTCATACTGAATAAATATTGTTCACCTTTTAACTTTAATAGCTGTAATCTTCTGTCTTATTCTTGCTTCTCGTTTTGTCTTCAATATTTTCTTTTATTGGAATCTTTCTGTAGTAGTCACTTGGAATCTTCTGAATCTTTTGAACTCTTCTGAAATACTACTTCTTTATTTTTCGCCGACGCTTGAACATATTAATGAACTTCTTCTGGTGAAATGTAGCAGCTTCATTAGTACACTTCGGATTCCTAGGAATCTTTGTGTCTAGTTGACTTTGTTTGTCTTGATTCCTTCTATCATATTTATTATTTACTTATGTTTCTTATTTGTGTTGAGTTGTCATCTAATTATTATAAAAATGCCTAGTCATATGCTCCTCTCTCTCTCTCTCTCTCTATCTCTATATATATATATATATATACACATATATATATATATAGTTTTCTTAGGTGAATTGAGGTGTGGTCGCTGTTGTGCTTTACCGGCGGGGCTGTGACGAAATTGCACGGAGTTGTTTTATCTTGGAAGTGATATCGTGACATCTTAACACAGATAGGTAAGGCGATAATCTCTTCAAGAAAAAATGGCCCAATATACTTTAAATGGCGAGACATTAAATAATGTGATCATTTACTTATAAATTGAAATTACTAAAATATTCTCATATTTATTATTTTTTTTAAAAATTATTATTGAAGTGAATCAAACTTAGTAACTAATTTTTTTCCTTTATTTAATAACTATTGAGAAAAATTGTTAAAGATAAATTGAAAATATAACCTTTCTTACATATGAACACGTTCATACACTTATATCAATTATAGACATTGTACTCAATTAGAAACACATTATCCACAAATATTTGTTTGTCAAATTATACCCACGAAATATATAAGCGCATAAATATGTTAGTACAAATTTATATTTTAAATAAATTTTAAATTATTTTTTAATTATATTTTTATCGGTACTATATTATGAATCTTCAAAATTAATTATATTGATAAATTGTTATGATATTGTGATAATTTAAACTTTTATTATATTGGAATGTATCTTATCTAAAAAATAAAGTATTATAAGGATAAATTTTAAATAAGAATGAGGGTGTATATTAAAAATTGGGTTACATTCTACTATTAATTATTTATCTTACAAGCTCCGCAAACTTCTATGATTTTTCACCAATTTCGAAAAATAATATAACAAAAATAACTAATGAATTCACAAAAAAAATGAAAAGTAAATTATATAAATAACAAATTATTTACAATGCAAAACATTTTAATCAATAGAAATACAATGTTTTATATAATACACGAATTTGTAGTTCAAATGTTCTTAAATTCTTATTTTAATCATGCATTAATTCATTGAGTTATTGAATGTTTTGTAGAGTTTATAAGCTGAAAAAAAAAATATTTACTTTAAAAATGAAACTTTGTTTTTTAACACGATCATATATATATACATACTATTAATTTTTAGAATTGAATTAGTTTTTAGGTCAATTAACATATGTAATTACGTTAAAAAATGATGAGTTTTAAATATATAATAAGAAATTATGTATAAAAATAGTTAAGAGGACGGGGATTAATTGAATAAGTGAATTTTTTAAGCCTTTTCTTTTTCTTTTCAAGAATCAACCTCTATGTGTAAAACTATTTAAGTGTTTGATATGATAAATAGTTTGTGTAAATAAAATCCAGAATAGAAAATTCAACCCAAGCTATTAACTTTCAATCTAATTTGTGTAGTAGAATTGAACTACTACCTACAAATCTGAATTCAAGAGTGAATTTAAGTTTCTTATTATTACAGAGAGAAATAAGGTAATTAGAATATTCTCCGAAATTTCACAATGTAGCGGTGTGCACATCTAAAGGCACATGGTTCATTGAATTAAGTACTATATCTAGAAACAAACAAACTGATATTTATATTTGACACTTTCAATTTGTGGCTAAGACTTAGTATATGAAATTTTTTATGAAACTTCATCTTATATTTGTCATTCTTGTCTTGTAATAACCCAAATTTCTTCATCCTCCCTTATTTTTCTTTCCAGCCATTATTCTCCTCTCTTCAACCTTCTCCACTTTTCTTTTTAACGGGTCAGTTAGGTACTCAGCCACATTTATCCTGTGAAGTCTACTAATGTAACTTTGCTTAACATTAAACCTCTTGACACATACATTGTGTATGATATAGTCAAATTAAAGAAGCTGGCTGCAGAAAGGATAGTAAAGGCCGAAGTTAAGGATAAAAATGTGATTGTCATAGATGTTGAAGGTGTAGTGAAGAAATTTTTCCATGTTGAATATGCAAGAAAGGTCATCACTCATGATATTAAAAGGATGAAAAGGTTGACAAAGGAAAATGTATAATCAACGAACTTGACAAGGCAAAAGTCAAGTGTTTTAACATTGGAATATTGGGACATTTTAATAGTGAATGCAGGAAATCTAAAACTCAAGGAAAAGGCCAAGGCAATCATATCAACAGGAAAAGATTGGACAAATTTAAGCAGCTCTGAGGATGAAATTGACTAGGAAAACCAGGTATTAATGGTTATTTCTTTAGAAAACTCTGATTCTCCCAATAGTTCAGAATCTTTCAAGTCTCAGGTGTTAGGTCCCGAAATATCGTAGAAGGGGGGTTGAATACGATATTCACAATAATTTAAATTCTTTTGCTGAATTTGCGGATAAATAAATTATTGCTTCAGAGTGGGTTTGGCCATTTGTAGTGTTTAGGTGAGCTGCCTGCTAATTTTCTGTGTGTCCAGATAAATCAATTATGTTCAAGAAAATTAGCAAGTAATTTATGGAGACAAGTTTCCGGGAATATATCTTTCATATATAAACCCAGAGGGGT
>QRFB01012346.1:275-11523 GCA_008931105.1 Oenanthe javanica | reverse complement strand
AGAGGTTCTCAACCTTGACTTCAATCAAATTTGGTTCCTAGGTCACAAATACAGTGGATATGATAATAACTTGCTTTACCAAATATTGTCTTCTTCAGCTCTTGTTCTAGTTCATAGGCCTTCAACACATACAGGTCTTTTACAGACAATGTGGTTGTATCCTTAAATCCCTGTTGACTGTATCCCTACGTTCCAGATGATCTGCAGTGTTAGCACGAACTTTCTGTAATCTCCCTGTAGAATAAACTTTAAGGCTTGTACTGGGATTCCACGTAGTCCAGTCTGTTCTCCTTCACTACTTTAACCACTAAGATTTTTCATCCAAAAATTCAAGTCAAATTAACCAAAAAATGTACCCAAATTAATCTTTTCTTTTCCAGCATCCGAATAAACAGTGGGATCCTATGGAGTAGACCTCTGAGGAAATTAGTACCACTTCTTCTTCAACCTATTCCAGAATTAACTTCATTGGATAATCTTCAGTCAATTTTAGTTGTCTTTAATACCTAGAAAAATCTTCAACTACAAACCCCTTGAGCACACTCGAATTAATATTTAAGAAAAATTTAGATTTACACAATTTTTATTTTTCTTAGAAAATAAATTAATCAAAAATAAAAATATACAATAAATTAATTTTCAAGAATTTGGAATTTTCTTAAAAATTAAAATATCGGAAATTAATATTTAAGAAAAAATTTAGTTTTCAAGAATTTTAAATTATCTGAAAAAATAAATAAATCTAAAATAAAAATTAAAAATTAAAGGATACAAAATTTAGGATACCAAAATGACATTTTGGGTTAGTAGCGCGAAGACTTTTGTGGCTCCATTTTAGTTGCGCCAATTCAAACTGTGATTTTGGTTGCGCTAAGACATAATCTTCAGCAGGTCACATTTTGATTGATTTTTTATTTTTTTGATTTTTATTTCTTCTAGTGGCGCTGCATAAGTCTTGGCGCGTGCAACTTGAAGTACTAGGTCAACTCGAATTCAAGTCTTGTTTACCACCTTGGTCGAGTAATCTGGTACACAGAATTGGCCGCGTAATTTTGTTTAATAAATTTAAAACTTAAACTTTATTTAAATCTATAAAATAATCTAATTAAAATTTATAACATAAACTAATAAAAGTTCATAAAACAAATTTTATAAAAGTTTATAAAATAAATTTAATAATAAGTTTATAAAATCAAATAATTAAAATTTATAATATAAACTTATAAAAGTTTATAAAATAAATTTTATAAAGTTTATAAAATAAATTTAATATTATGTTTATAAAACAAACTAATTAAAATTTATAATATAAACATATAAAAGTTTACAAAATAAATTTTATAAAAGTTTGTAAAACAAACTTATTAAAAGTTTATAATTAAACTTATTTAACAAGACCTTTAATCATTCGGGTCCAGCCAGTTTCGACACCCTGAGTTTCACTGAGTTACGGATCTTGATTTGTATATCAAACAGCAAGCTCTGATACCAATTGTTGGGTCCCGAAGTATCGTAGAAGGGGGGTTGAATACGATACTCACAATAATTTAATTTTTTTTCGGAATTTACGGATAAATAAATTATTGCTTCAGAGTGGGTTTGGCCATTTGTAGTGTTTAGGTGAGCTGCCTACTAATTTTCTGTGTGACCGGATAAATCAATTAGGTTCAAAAAAATTAACAAGTAAAATAAATAGGACAAGATTCGGGGAATATATCTTTTATATATATACCCGGAGGTTGCTACACCCAGTTAAAAATATAATTGGTTTCCAAAGAATAAATTAGTTCTTTCCTACTAACACAAAAATATAATGCTCAATTCCTATACAAATATATCTAAATTAGTAAAAGAAAAAATTGAGTTCGTATGGAGTGATATCTAGGAGCCCTGAGCATTTTTTGTTAAAGAACCGGATCCTAATATCTGACTGGGAGCAAGGTATGAGTGTATATAAATTTAAGTCTCTTGCTCCGGCCATGACAGTAGCTCTCTACATTTTATTTGTCTTTGGAGAAGACGACTCCTTTGAATGAGTGGCTCACATCTTCTTTTATCTGTGTAGACTTTAAATCAAATAAAGTAAGCTGTTGTAATTTGAATGACTGAGGGGTTAAGTGTGGCCAAGAAATATTTTGTTGCGCCTATTACTTTTGTTGCGCCAGGGAATAAATTTTGTTGCGCCTTATTCTTATGTTGCACCAATTGATTAATTTGTTGCGCCTTACTGTGTGTTCCTTGTAGTGGAGCCACAAACTGCCTTAAGCTATTTGTAATGAGATTTTGTGGCGCCCCAAATTTTGTTGCGCTTGAGTTGATTTACATGGTCAAAGTGCAGTTTAGTCACTGCACTTTGACCTTCTATTCATTCANATTGGTATCAGAGCCTAATGTTTAAAATCGATCAAAGATGTCTGGAAATAAATATGGTAATGCTAAGATTCATATGCTTAAAAGAAACGAGTACACCCACCGGAAGGTTACGATGTTGCACCATCTGAAAGCTACTAACCCTGACTATCTTGACAGGATTCGTGAAGGACCCTATGTGCCCTCAAAGCTTGTTCCTCAACCCACTGAAGAAGGTAAATTAATTGAAGAGCACCTTGTTGAAAAACCAAAGGCTGAGTGGACAAAGGAGGACAAAGAGAATGTCCTTAAGGAGGCCAAAGTTAAAACATTATCCCTAAGAATTTGGATTATGTTATTATAAACTGTGTTATATCATGCAAAACTGCTAAGGAGATGTGGACAAAACTTGAAGTGCACCGTGAAGGGACTAAATATGTCAAGAAGAACNAATTCTTCTATAGTTAATACTCAGATTTCTTTCACAAACTGTTGACGCCTAGTTCAACTGGTCTTGTTCACAGATGACTAACTTTGATCCAGGTCTTTGTATTATAGCCTTACGTACATTGTTACGTTTGCAGCAACTTCATTGCTTCGAACACTGACTGTCAATAAACACTGTAACTTCACTGGAATCTTTTCTGGTACTTAGACAACGTCTCCATTATTACCACAATCTTGAATACTTCATTCTCTGTTCTTCACTAACGCTTGAACATATAATTGAACTTCTTTCAGTGAGTATAGCTTCAAGACTGCAGCTGTCTTCTTTAACATTTGTTTTTACCTTGTCTTCAATCCTTCTAGATTCCTATGCTTCGAACACTGTCTATCTTCAATCAATGCCTTTACACTGAAATCTTCTAGTGACACTTCTATATTGAATCTTCAACACTTCTAAAACCCTGAAAGTANTTCTGAGAGCACTTCCTGAAGAGTGGGACAACAAAACTACAGCCATAAGGGAAGCTAGTGATTGAGATGAAATAACTCTAGAAGAATGGTATGGAAGACTCAAGACATATGATTTAGAGATGCAACAGAGAAAGAATAAGAAATCTGTGAAGGTAAAATCTATGGCACTCTTAATGGAGTCTGAGAAAGAACAACAAGAAGAACCCACAGAAGCTAGAATCAAGGATTCAAGAAAGAAGGGTAAAATTGTTGTGGAGTCAGAGTCTACTGACACNAGAGCATAGAGATAGAGAGAGTTGTTGTGAGAAACATAGAGAAGCTGCTAGGGTTTGTGTACATCTTAGNCTAAGAATTTCAAAAGAATGAAATTCAATAAAAGAACTGGTAAATTTAGCAAGAGGTCATCATTCAAGAAGGAAGATGAAAAAGTTGAGAAGAGCAAGAGCACTATAATCAAACTTGACAAAGCAAAGGTCAAGTGTTTAAACTGTGGAATATTGGGGCACTTTACTAGTGAATGTAGAAAATTAAAAAGTCAAGGCAAAGGCAAAGGCAAAACACTTCTCTCAATAGGAAAGGATTTGGCAGATTCAAGCTCAGAGGATGAAATTGATTATGAAAATCTAGCATTGATGGCTGTCTCCTTAAGAAAATCAGAATCTCCCAAAGAACCTTCATCTCCTAAGACACAAGTATCAATCTTCACTCATGAATCCTTACTTAATTTAGACTCTGATGATATAAAAATTGTGCAAAGTTAGATTAAGAATATAATGACAAACTGTAGGTCTCTTNTCACTCATGAATCCTTACTTAATTTAGACTCTGATGGTATAAAAATTGTGCAA
The DNA here is from genome assembly GCA_008931105.1 of Oenanthe javanica. Taxonomy (NCBI): domain Eukaryota; kingdom Viridiplantae; phylum Streptophyta; class Magnoliopsida; order Apiales; family Apiaceae; genus Oenanthe; species Oenanthe javanica. The sequence goes on along the minus strand of QRFB01012346.1, from coordinate 7,408 downwards.
AGTTAGATTAAGAATATAATGACAAACTATAGGTCTCTCACTAATGAAATTGACAGGTTAAGAGAAGAAAATTTAACCTTGACAAACAGAAATAACCATTTAGAGTCTAAGTTAGAATTAATGGAACAATACAAAAAGGATTCTGAGAAATATAGGCATAACTACACTGAAGTCTTGAAAGCCTATGACTTTGTTAAGAAAGAACTATAGGAAGAAAGACTTAAGTTTAAAGTATGGACAAACTCCGGTAGAAAAGTTTAGGAAATTTTCAACAACCAAAATATGTATCAAACTGCTGATCTAGGCTATGACAAGATTCACTGCAAAAGACCTATTGTTGAGAATCATAACAATGGAGAAGCTAGCCAAATTAATAAGACTTAGGATAAAAGTACCATTATCCCTGTTAAGTTTGTGGCTCTTGAAGAAAAGACTGATTTACTTAAAAAAACCCACAAACTCATCTTTCAATGGTCTTCCTGTTGTTGACAAAAAGACAGATGAAGCAAGAGCAAAGAAGTCTAAGAAAAACATTAATATATGGTACCTGTCTAAATCTAAGTTAAAGGAAAGGCTAGATAACTTATCAGAATCTACCAAGACTAGGAGAAATAGGAATGGTAAGGAAGGCATTAATAAGGCCAATAACTATCAAAAGGATCCCAATGCTCCTAGACAGATGTGTTATAGATGTGGCAACCACAAACATTTAGCTCTAGACTGTAAAACAAAAATTGAGAAGAAATCAGAGTCTATTCCTTCACAGACTCTAAAACATCACTACATTTCACAGAAGCCTTGTTATCACTGTGGTAGCATATTTCATTCTATTTACATGTGTGGAGACTATCATGATTTGTATTACAATTTTTATGAGCTAAAATCTTCAATTGATAAAAGTTGGTATGACACTGTCAAGACTCTATTAAAGTCTAAAGCAACAAAGGAGACAAGTAAAATAAAAGTAAAAACTACTAAGCCTGTTTCACCCAAAGTTAGTAGAAAAGGATCCAAAACTGTTTGGGTCCCCAAAACATCTAATTAGTTGCTTTATGTATGCAGAGAACTAGGGAAAAGAGAGTGACCCTAATCCTGAACAGTGGATGTTCAGGACACATGACTGGAAAGAAATCCCTGCTTACAAACATTGTGGAGATGGCTGGCCCAGAAGTATCCTTTAGAGATGGCAACAAAGGATAAGCAGTGGGATATGAAAAGATTGTACTTAGAAATGTCATCATTGAATAAGTAGCTCTAGTTGATGGATTGAAACACAACTTAATTAGCGTAGGTCAACTTGGAGATAATGGTTACCATACTGGCTTTGACAATAAAGAGTGTCTTGTGACTCACAAAGAAATAGGCATTTTAGTTTTCAAAGAGCACAAAAATGGTAACATATATGAAGCCAGCTTAGAGGATTGCATTCACAATGAAGTCACATGTTTATATAACAAGGCATCAACTGAAGAAAGCTGGAAATGGCACAAGAAACTATCACACATCAACTTCAAAACACTCAACAAGTTGGTGAAACAGAATCTTGTGATAGGACTACCATAGGTTGACTTTGTACAAGATAGAATTTGTAAAACATGTCAACTTGGAAATCAAAAGAAAACATCCTTCAAGAGTAAGACAATAAACACAATTTCTGAACCCTTTTATTTATTACACTTTGATTTATTTGGTCCAGTATATGTGATGTCAATTAATAAAAAGAAATATTCTCTTGTCATCGTAGATGATTTTACAAGATTCACATGGGTCTTCTTTCTGCATTCAAAGGATGAAGCTTCACAACACATAATAGACCATATCACTTCTCTGGAAACAAAATCAAAGAAGACAGTAAGAGTTCTAAGGAGTGACAATGGTACTAAATTCAAGAATTCAATCATGGAGGAATATTATGCATCAAAGGGAATTACTCAACAATTTTCTGCACCAGGAACAACCCAACAAAATGGTGTTGTGGAGAGAAAGAATAGAACACTTATAGAAACTGCCAGAATAATGTTAGCAAAGTCTAAACTACTAGTATATTTTTGGGCTGAGGCAGTTAATACAACATCTTTCACTCAAAACTGTACATTGATCAATATGTATGGAAAGACTCCATATGAAATTGTAAGGAACAAGAAGCCAAGTGTGAAATACTTTCACATATTTGGATGCAAGTGCTTTGTACTAAAACTACATCCTGAAAATCTAAGCAAATTTAAAGCCAAAGCTGATGAAGTAATTTTTCTTGGATATGCATTAAACACAAAGGCATTTAGATGTTTAATCTCAGAACCAAAATTGTTATGGAATTTATTCATGTTAAATTTGATGACAAAAATATTACAGGATTGCATGATAAATCAGAGTCTATAACACTGAAATTTGAAAACATCCTTCAATAGCAAGACAATAAACACAATTTCTGAACCCTTTTATTTATTACCCTTTGATTTATTTGGTCTAGTAAATGGGATGTCAATTAATAAAAAGAAATATTCTCTTGTCATTGTAGATGATTTTACAAGATTCACATGGGTCTTCTTTATGCATTCAAAGGATGAAGCTTCATAACACATAATACACCATATCACTCTTCTGGAAACAAAATCAAATAAGACAGTAAGAGTTCTAATGAGTGACAATGGTACTGAATTCTAGAATTCAATCATGGAGGAATACTGTGCATCAAAGAGAATTACTCAACAATTTTCTACACCTGGAACACCCTAATAAAATGGAGTTGTGGAGAGAAAGAATAGAACACTCATAGAAGCTACCAGAACAATGTTGGCAGAGTCTAAACTACCAGTATATTTCGGGCTGAGGCAGTTAATACAACATGTTTCACTTAAAATTGTACATTAATCAATATGTATGGAAAAACTCCATATAAAATGGTAAAGAACAAGAAGCCAATTGTGAAACACTTTCTAATATTTGGATGCAAGTGATTTGTACTAAAAGTACATCCTAAAAATCTAAGCAAATTTGAAGCCAAGGTTGATAAATTAATTTTTCTTGGATATGCATTAAACACAAAGGCATTCAGATGTTTGATCTCAGAACCAGAATTTTTATGGAATCTATTCATGTTACATTTGATGAAAAAAAGATTACATGATTGCATGATGAATCAGAGTCTAAAACACTGGAATTTGAAAATTTGAAAAGTTCTGAGATAGATGAAGATGGTAAGGATGAAGAACCTTAAATAATTCATGAAACAACACAAGAACCTGCAAACTCTGAGGGGGAGCTAGAAAATTTAACTCCAAATAATTCAGAGTCTAACTGTTCAGAGTCTACCCAAAAAGAGTCTAGACAGGCATAATCAAGTTTTTCAGAGTCTAACTCATCAGGGTCTGGATCAGGCAACTCGGAATCATTTTTAGAGGCAAACAATTCAAGGGGAGCCTCTTCATTTGAATTTCACTCACACACAGGAAATGCCAATGATTTAGGGGGAGATTCAAGTTCGAGAATCAATCTTCCACTAGCTAGAAAATGGGCAAGGGATCACACTCTTGATTTGATTATTGGTGATCCTAAGAGTGGTGTACAAACTAGAACAGCCACTCGAAATAAATGTCTTTATAGTTGTTTTCTCTCAAAGAATAAATCCAAGAAAGTTGAGGAAGCTTTACAAGACCCTGATTGGATTATTGCCATGCAAGAGGAATTGAATGAATTTGAGAGAAACAAAGTGTGGAAACTTGTACAAAGACCTAGAGATAGATCAATAGTTGGTGCAAAATGGGTGTTCAGAAACAAACTTGATGAGAATGGAACTGTGATAAGAAACAAAGCAAGGCTAGTTGCAAAAGGATACTCACAGGAGGAAGGAATTGACTATGATGAAACTTTTGCACCAGTAGCAAGATTGGAAGCTAGCAGAATGTTTTTTGCATTTACAACTCATTGAAAATTTGAGGTATATCAAATGGATGTAAAAAGTGTCTTCTTGAATGGGAAATTAGAAGAAAAAGTCTATATGAAGCAACCACCATGATTTGTTAATCCAAAGTTTCCTGATCATGTTTACAGGTTAGACAAGGCACTATATGGATTGAAGCAAGCACCAAGAGTATGGTATGAAACTCTATCAAAATTTCTTCTTAAAAATGGATTCATTAGAGGTAACATTGACAAAACTCTTTTTATTTGAAAACACAAAGATGATATTTTGCCTCTTCAAATTTATGTTGATGATATTATATTAGGTTCTACTAATGAAAAACTCTGTGAAAAGTTTAACAAATTAATGCAGTCAAATTATGAAATGAGCATTATGGGAGAGTTAAACTTCTTTTTGGGATTCAAGTCAAACAGAATAATGATATAATTTTCATCAATCAATCAAAGTATGTAAAAGAACTATTGAACAAGTTTGATATGCAAGACTGTGCAACTGCAAAAAATGCCATGTCAACAGCCACTAAGCTAGACTCTGACTCAAAGAGTAAGGAAGTTAATAATACTAGTTATAGAGGTATGATTGGCTTATTGTTATATTTAACTGCTAGTAGACTATATATAATGTTTGCAACATGCCTGTGTTCTAGATTTCAAGCTAATCCTAGAGAATCACATTTAATAGATGTGAAAAGAATTTTTAGATATCTCAAGGGTGCACAGACTCTAGGACTTTGGTATCCTAAAGAGTCTGATTTTTCACTAATTGGCTATTCAGACTCTAACTATGTAGGATGCAAAGTGGGCATGAAAAGTAAAATAGGTCAATGCCAATTTCTTGGCAACAGGTAAATTTCTAGGTTTAGCAAGAAACAACAAATTCTGTTACTTGAATACGGAATAATATTCTTAAATATTCCTATGTATTGTGATAATACTAGTGCTATTAAAATTGCTGAGAATCCAGTCCAATATTCCAGAACAAAGCACATTGATGTCAGGTATCATTTTATTTGAGAACATGTTAAAAATGGTACTGTGGCACTCCATTATCTTCCAACTGACAGACAGATTGCAGACATTTTAACAAAACCACTTGATGATTCTATCTTTCTCAGACTGGTAGGTGAATTAGGTATGTTAAATATGTAAGTGATCAATCATAACAAGAAGCAAGGTATGTACTCTAATTATAGTCCCTGATTTAACAAACTATGATTTGTTATTGCAAAAAATTTTTGGTACTTTATCTTGACAGAGTCTAACTCCTAAACTCTAATGAGTCTGTAAACTCTGAGAACATCATAGCGCCTAGACTCTGAAACGGTTAACATTCACGCCTGCAGATTCTAATTAATTTTAAACTGTTCAAATTACTTGAAATAGGCGGTAACAGTTACTTTTGACTGGTGAAAGGCTGTAGAATCATGTGTATTGTATGCAACTTCAAAAAAATAGAATTTTTCATACGATTTACTCTCTTGTTTATTGCAATTATTATCAATGGCTAAACTACTCATAGAGCTCTTCAGGAACACTAGCTAAATTTCTCAAGAATTTGTGTCACTTTCAACTCAACAATTTCAATGGTTGCTATCTCAATTGTCATGAGGGGACCCAAAGCAATTGCATTCACTTTTGGAGATTTTGACTTCATGACCACTAATCATGTGGCAGCCCTAGGAGACAAGAAAGGGGTAGATGATAACTACTACCCTGTGATGAACTTCTTAGAGCAGAGTGAGCTTAGCTACATTCTGAAATCATCCCTAGTGATTCATATGGATGCTGTATCTCAAGCATGGAGTTCAGCCAAAGTAGTTGATCCTTCTCAGGATCAACAAGGTAAGATTATGTTTACCTTTTGGTGACTTCACTTTTGATGTCACAACTGATATGCTAAATTCTGTGTTTAAACTGCCAATTAAACAACCTTTTGATGAACCTATTTCTGATTTTGATATTAAGAGTATCTTTAAATCACTAGGTTATTCTGCTAGTTTAGAAAACATGAGTCAGTTAACTAGGCCATATTTGAGGAAATAATGGTCCTTTTTCATTGATCAACTTGCTAAGTGTTTTACTAGTAAATGTAGTGGCTTTGATGTTATTACTGTTATTACTTACCAAATTGGTCATAGTCTATTGTTTGATGAGGTGATCAACATTGGTGATATGTTGCTCAATCAAATGGGAGCTAAATTAAACAATGTACAAGAGGGGAGGAAGAAAGTCTACTATCATAGATTTCTTATGATTCTCCTCGACCATTTCATTCCTGACATGTCAACTAGTTTGGCAGATGATTGTTGTGTGTAGGCATACAAACAACAAAGAAGGATATTCTCTGACATCAAGAGAATTGATGATAAGAAGAAGAGTCTACCTTCCATGACTTATCCACATGTAATGCAGGTAAAACTATCAAACTATAGACCTTCTATCTACACTACTTCTTTCTTCGGTAGTGAAATGGTGCAGGAACAAGTAATGAAGAACCTGATGTGTTGAAATACTGCAAGCGCACAGTGGTTAATTGTAGCAATCACAGATCGATCCTCAGAGACTATGAAATTTCCAAACCCTAATAAATAAATCAGGCAGACTAGACAAATAATGTTGAGATGAGATTTGTTTAACCTAATAAGAAAATAAAATCAAATAAATATGGAAAACCTAGGAATCCGAATCCATCAATTAATCACAATTAATATCCAACTTGCCCTAAAAATCAATTCTCTTTCTTCAACAAATAAATATCAATTAACGAGACAAGCATATACTATGAAACTTATTATCTAACAATAACCCATCAAAACTTCATGGAGCAAGCATAGGCTATGAAAAATAAATTCGGTAACAATAATATATCAAAATCACTTTGTTAATTAAACAATTAAGCACCAAGAAAAATTATGAGAATCAATCAATAGAAACAAGCACATACTAAAAATAATCAACTACATCCTCATCCTATGGCAAGAGAATTAGCTAGACATGATTGAAGAACAAAACAAAGCAACTAATATAAGACATGTAAATAACGAATAACATAAAAAGTGTTTGAAAGATAAAAACTTGTTTGTATTGAAAGAGCAAGAAAATAAAAGTACTCTACTCCTACTCCTAATTATTGAAAACTAAAGTTAAAGTTAAGGTACAAGGTCATGGTCCAGGTCCTTAAAATACAAGAGAGGAGACCCATATATATAGGG
>QRFB01012345.1:0-26666 GCA_008931105.1 Oenanthe javanica | reverse complement strand
TAAAGATTGTGGTGCTGGAACCAGTTTATGCCATGATATTCACAGATGTTGAAGGAAAAAAAAGTATTTTAACATTTATAAATATCTTGACAAAATCACAGATCAAGAAATCATCTATCTTATGAGGCAGATTAGGGATTCAGATAGAGATGAGCAGATATTGAGAGGCTCATTCATAAGGCAACTGAAGGAGAATGCTGAGAAGAGGAAGAAGATGAAGAAATGAACCCTGGAAAGATAAAAGCAGCCTACAAAGTTCACAACAATGGTACTTCTAAAATATAAGTGCTATTTAATTTCCTGATTCTATATGAATGTAATTGTTTTAAGGGTTTTGTTATCATCAAATAGATTTATGCTTGTTTCTGTCACAAATATAAATAAGGGGAGATTGTTAGGAATCTATATAACTTTGATGATAACATTAAATCTTATAATCATGATATTATGCTTTCATTATAACTAATCAGCTGATATGAAAACTATAAATATTGATTGATCAGGAAGCCATTTATCAGTTGACATGTTTATGTTAATCAACTGATAATATGGAGAGTAGCATAGGTGTATTAGTCTACTTCAATTGATATGGCTTTAGTCAATTGATAAACTCCTATCAATTGATATTAGAGTTGATTGATATTGATTATCAATTGATGTATAACTTAGACCATCAAATTATAATTATTTGAATATATAGGAAAATTGTACAAGTGAAGGATGATCACTTGATATGGAGACCTCAACGGATAGAAGATCAATTGATGAAAAGTCAAGTCAAAGATTGAAGACCATCAACTGATATGAAGAACCATCAATTGATACATCGATTGATAACATCTATCAATCAATAAGTCAACAGCTATTATCAATTGATGGGTATTAAGATCAATCGAAGAAGAATATCAGTTGATGGATAAAAGGAAGAATCAATTGATATGTTAAACAACAAATTATCAATTGACAGTGATTCCATGACAAGACATAAAGCATACCTATGGAAGACAATCTATACCGACTGTGAAGACTAAAAAAGAAGCTGTCTTTTCCAAAGTCACAAAACTTTCACAAAGTAAAAAAGGCAAAAAGGAAAGTTGGATAAAAGTCAATCCTAGAATAGATTAAATGTTTTTATTCTTTCTAGGAATTGAAAACATACTTGTGTTATATAAACAAGTGTGGTAGCATTGTTAGAAAATAAAGAAGTTAGACAAAATCTTAAAAACAAATGTTCAGCCTTAGAGCACTTGTAAGAACATTTGATTTTATTTTCTAACCTTGTATTCGCATCTAGGTTTCTTTAACCTATATCTTTGAGCAAAAATACACAGTGATGGATAAATTAATCCATCAGTAATTTTAAACATCATATGTTTGTTCAAATACTTATCCTAACATTAATTGTTTTTACTTTAACAATTATCAGAAAAACTGTTAAAACTTTTTTTAAAAAAAAGAAAGGGGAAATATTTGTATTCAATCCCCCTTCTACAAATATTGACATTGTTCCTGAGAATAACAGAATCCTTCAAGGAGGTGTCTTGTCCACCAAGGTTCCTAAACCTATTATAATTCGTAGACTCTCTACATCTATATAAAGGGCCTAACCCATCATTTTTAGAACTACGACCGGCTTGATTCTCATACGCAGTGAGATACGTAGACATCTTGTGAGTGCATAACTAAGCTACGAAACAGAAGTGCAGCCATTAAAGCTCGATAAGCTCCAACACACATCACAATAAGTAGATCCTAGTTTTTAATCATTAACATTTGGCGCCGTCTATGGGAGGACGACATCAACCATGGTAAGAACACGAAGAGATGATGGAGACATCGTCCCTACCATAGGATACCCAACCGTAGTTATTCCCCCTGATGGGACTCAAACCACCAAGGTCCCCGCTACCACCACTATTCCTGCTGGAACACAAGGCCCTAGAACTCAAAGGCTTGGCCCGTTTAGTGAAATCGTCCATTCTACTAATCCCGAGGAAGTCATCCATGGATCCGACCCTCTATCTCAGGTAACTCAAACTCCTTTCATTGCTACTGCTCCTCCTCATGCATAAATTTTTACTGTTGTTATCTCCAGTAGCACTCTTGTCCAACCTAGGCTTGGACTCTCTCAAGCTTATCCCACTACATACATCAGAGGGTTGGAACCCCCACAAAACTATGGGCATTGGGAAGGAATCCGTGATATCTCAGGACCATATTCAACTGATGATGAAAGCTCTGATGGAATCGATATTAATCATAGGAGGAGAAGGTCTGGCAAGGAACCCGTAGGGAGCTAACGTTCTCAGTCCTGTAGGACACTAGAACAGAAAATTGCTTCCTACGAGGCTAAAATCAAAGAGCTAAAGAAAAGCTTAGGTTGGAAGGACACAATGCCAGCCCCGAGGCATGAAGCCCCTGATATCATAGAGCTAGATGGAACCCCTCGAGAGAGGAGAATGGAAACTGTAAGGGCTGATCCCACTGAGTTGCTACCATTCAGAAATCCTGATGATCCGACACCACCCTTTACCGAAGCGATCATGAACGCTCACATATCAAGAAAGTTTAAGATGTCCACCATCAAGACTTATGATGTGGCGGGAGACCCCTCGAATCATGTAAGAACCTTCTTAAATGCTTTGTTATTATAACCTATTAACGATGCTATCAAGTACAGGGTTTTTCCTCAAACTCTAGGGGCCTGGCTCAATGTTGGTATAGTCGGTTACCTCCAAACTCTATTAGGTCCTTCAAAGAACTAAGCAAAGTGTTTTTAAGCCAGTTTATAAGTGGGAGAGTGCACGAAAAGGGTTCGACTTCGCTCATGATCCTAGAGTAGGGAAATAACGAATCCCTGAGGGACTACTTGAATCGGTTTACTAAGAAAGCCTTGAAGGTAGCAGACTTGGATGTGAAAGTAGCTATGATAGCCTTACAATAGGGGACGCCTAATCCTTACTTCAAGAGGTCTCTAGCCAAGAATCCGCCCGAGAACATGCTCCTTCTCTAAGAGAGAGAAGGGAATTATATTAAGGCAGAAGAAAGCATGAAGAAAACCACTATACCAGTGGCGACAGATGGGAACAATAACAAGAAGTGAAAAGGTGATTAAGAGTATGATGCCCGGGACAAGTATTCTAAAACGGATAAGGATACAGAATCCCCCCTAAGAAGAATAACTTGGGACCGAGGTTCGTTGAATATGCAAGGCTGAATATGCCTCGAAGCCAAATCCTGATGAATATTGAGAGGGATTGAGACCTGAGATGGCCTAAACCCTTGAAGTCTGATCCTGAGAAGAGAAATAAGAATGCATTTTCCCGATTTCATAAGGATACTGGACATGACATGAATGACTGCAAACAACTGAAGGATGAAATTGAATTCCTTATCAGAAGAAGAAAACTTTCTGAGTTCACCAAAGATGGAAGTCATGATAGGGACGATGATAATGAGAGAAATAATGATAATCAGGATATGAATCCCCAGCCTAGAGGGCCAGTTATTAATACGATTTTTGGAGGACCTATAGTGGCAGGGAATTCAAGAAACTCAAGGAAAGCATATGCTAGAGAAGTTATACAAGTCGTAGGAGAAACACCTAAATGCACAAGAACATAGGTGGTCATATCCTTTGATGACTCTGACTTGGAAGGGGTAAAGTTCCCCTGTGATGATCCCCTTGTCATAGCCCCTTTGATAGGAAATTCGGAAGTAAAAAGAGTCCTGGTGGACAATGGAGCATCCGTCGATATCTTGTTCTACGATCCCTTTGTGAAGATGGGGTATAATGATTCCTAAGTAACCCCTTCGGATGTTCCAATCTATTATTTTAATGGAATGGAGTTGAAAGTAGAAGGAAGCATTCAACTACCCATGACAATGAGAAGAGAGCCTCGAGTGGCCACCCAGATGCTAACCTTTCTAGTAATCAAAGCACCTTCTACGTACAATGCAATCCTTGGAATAACAGGCTTGCATACTTTTGAGGCTATTGCCTCGAGTTATCACGTGAAGATCAAGTTCCCAACCAGAAACGGCGTTGGGGAGGAAAAAGGAGACCAGAGAATGGCAAGAAGTTTTTATGTGGCTGCCCTGAGACCCAATGANGATGATCCCCTTGTCATAGCCCTTTTGATAGGAAATTCGGAAGTAAAAAGAGTCCTGGTGGACAATGGAGCATCCGTCGATATCTTATTCTACGATCCCTTTGTGAAGATGGGGTATAATGATTCCCAAGTAACCCCTTCGGATGTTCCAATCTATTATTTTAATAGAGTGGAGTTGAAAGTAGAAAGAAGTATTCAACTACCCATGACAATGAGAAGAGAGCCTCGAGTGGCCACCCAGATGCTAACCTTTCTGGTAGTCAAAGCACCTTCTACGTACAATGCAATCCTTGGAATAACAGGCTTGCATACTTTTGAGGCTATTGCCTCGAGTTATCACGTGAAGATCAAGTTCCCCACCAAAAACGGCGTTGGGGAGAAAAAAGGAGACCAGATAATGGCAAGAAGTTTTTATGTGGTTGCCCTGAGACCCAATAGAGTCGGGGGGCTAGTTGTACCCATAGAGGACATGGACTCAAGAGAAGATGAAGAAAGAAGGGGGAAGCCAGCTGAAGATTTGGTTCCAATTCCTTTAGTTCTGGGAGAACCTGAGAAGGTCACCTATATTAGAGCCACATTAAAAGAGCCTATGAAAGAAAATTTAACAAAGTTCTTGCAAGGAAAAGGGGACTCATTTGCTTGGACAGCGGATGATATGCCGAGATTGACCCCGAACTAATCACTCATAAGCTTAACGTGGATCCAAGATGAAAAACGGTGAAGCAAAAGAAGAGAAACTTCACTCTGGAAAGGCAAAAGGCCATAAAGTAAGAAGTAGAAAAGCTCCTAGAGGCAGGATTCATCTAAGAGATTCAATTTCTCGAATGGCTCGCGAACCTTGTGATGGTCAAGAAATCTAATGGGAAGCGGAGGATGTGCGTAGACTTTACTGATTTGAATGATACATGTACAAAGGTTTGCTTCCCTCTCCCAAGGATCGATGCACTTATAGATGCCACAGTGGGACATGAAATGTTAAGCTTTATGGATGGCTTTAATGGATACAATCAAATCAAGATGCACAAGAATGACATTACCAAGGTATCTTTCATCACTGACTTTGGTGTATTTTGTTATCTTGTTATGGCCTTTAGATTAAAGAATGCAGGATCCACCTATCAGAGGTTAGTTAATAAAATATTCAAGAATCTCATTAGGAAAACCATGAAGGTCTATGTTGATGATATGCTAGTCAAAAGCCTTGATAAAGCCGATCACATTGAACACCTTAGAGAGGCTTTCAAAGTGCTGAGGCACCATAAAATGATGCTAAACCCTAAAAAATGTGCCTTTGGTGTAGGGTCTAGAAAATTCTTAGGAATGATGGTCTCTAAAAGGGGGATCGAGGCTAATCCTGACAAAATTAAAGTTATACTTGACATGGAACCTCCGAAGTCCGTAAGGGATGTCCAGAAATTGATAGGAAGGGTTACGGCCCTAGGAAGGTTCGTCTCGAAGTCTGGGGATAAATGTCTACCCTTCTTCAAGACATTGAAGAAAGTAAAAGATTTTGTGTGGATAGAAGAAAGTCAAGTGGCCTTTGAGAAACTGAAGAAATATATGGTTGAAGCTCCGTTGTTGGCCAAGCCTAGTCCCGAGGACATCTTATAATTGTATTAGAAAAAGCCCTGAGTGTTGTCCTTGTAAAGGAAGAAGAAATGATTCAAAAGCCGGTTTTTTATGTGAGAAAGGTATTGCATGGAGCGGAACTTAACTACTCCAAGATTGAGAAGTTTGCACTAGCCTTGGTGATGGCCTCAAGAAAGTTGTGGCCTTACTTTCAAGCACACAAGATCGAGGTTCTAACTTATCAACCTTTAAGGAACATCATACATAGAGCTAGGAGAATTTGACATCAAGTATAAGCCTCGAACGACTATTAAAGCTCAAGCTCTTGATAACTTCGTGGTCGAATGTACCACCAACGACCAAGAAGTCGAGCGGGGGGGGGGGGATAGGGAGGAAACAACCCAAAAAGAAGAAGAAGGACAAGCTCCTAAAGAATATTGGGTGCTCAATTTTTATGGGGCATCAAAAACAAAATCTAGTGGAATAGGCTTGGTGCTACAAATCCCCGAAGGATTCGTCATTGAGTATGCTATTAAGCTTAATTTTTCAACAACTAATAATGAAGCCGAATATGATGTCTGATAGCTGTCATGGGCTTGGCCAAGGCACTAAATGCCAAATACCTTAAAGTTTATGGGCACTCGAAGTTAGTCATATCCCAAGTAAATGGAGAGTTTGAAGCAAGGTGAAAAGTCATGGTTAAATACCTACGACTGGTAAAAGCTATAATGACTCAGTTTGAAGAATGTCAGATGGAATATGTTCCTAGAGAAGAGAATGTAAAGGTCGATGCCTTATCAAAGTTTGCATCATCGGAAGTGGATGAACATAAGGGAAGTGTATACTTCCAAGACTTGAAAACCCCCAGCATCAATGCAAAGCTGGTAGCCCCGATAAATATGGGCAGTTGCTGGATGGATCCAATTAAAGCCTACCTTTAGTCTGGGTGGACTCTTGCCAATGTTCTGGAATCCAGAAAGATTACTATGAGGACATTAAGGTACACTCTTATCGATGGAATTTTCTATAAGAAATCTTTTATTATTTCATACTTGAAATGTCTAAGGCCAAATGAAGGTCATGAGGCCTTGAAAGAAGTACATGAAGGAATTTGTGGCCAATACTTGGGGGACAAAGTTTTGGCTCACAAAATCACCCGCATTGGCTTTCACTGGCCTGACTTGTTAAAAGATTCAAAAGAGTATGTGAGAAGGTATGACAGATGCCAAAACCATGCACCAGTTATCAAGCAACCTCCTGAGATGTTGATGTCCATCAATTCCCCCATCCCCTTTGCAATGTGGGGAATGGACATCCTTGGGCCCTTTCCGATGGCTAGTGGATAAATAAAGTTTCTGACCGTTGCAATTGATTATTTCACTAACTGGATTGAAGCTAAACCACTGGCCAATATAACCACTAAGCTAGTAGCTCAATTCTTCTGGGAGAACATCATATATAAGTACGGAATACCACGAATCCTGGTCACGGACAATGGAACACAATTCAATAATGAAGAATTCAAGGAGTATTACAACGATAACGACATCGATATACGTTTTACTTCTGTGGCACATCCCCAAGTAAATGGGCAGGCTGAAGTAGCCAATCGAATCGTCCTTGATGGGATCAAGAAAAGGATTGAACATCCAGCTAACACATGGGTGGACGAGATTTCGCCAATACTATGGGCATACAGGACCACTCATAAAGTGACCACTGATGCAACTCCATTCTTTTTAGCTTATGGGGCAGATGTAGTGGTTCCGGTTGAAATATCACATGTATTGCCAAAAATCAAGGCCTTTGAGGCTGAGGAAAATGAAGAAGGGATGAAGCTTGTATCGGGCTTGATTGATGAAGTCATGGACATGGGTCATGCAAAGATCATAGAATATCAGAAGAAATCTTTTTTCTACTACAACCTAAGGGTTAAGGAAAGATTCTTTCGATAAGGAGAATTAGTTCTTAAAAAGGCTGAAGCCTCTAGAATAGGCCCCAAAGGCAAGTTAGCCCCTAATTGGGAAGGGCTTTACATGATAAAACAAGTTAAGGGAGGAGGATCGTACATCCTTGAAACCCTAGAAGATGTTGAAATGCCAAGAACTTGGCATGCTTCAAATCTGAAGGTTTATTATATCTAAAAAATTCGATGGTGAATTCTTAAATTTACTAGGAACTAAGCAGAAATAAGGTTCGATGAAACCACTAGGACATAAGAGCCTTTCGCTATAAGTAGGATTTCCATTTTATAAGGAATGTGCCCATTTTAGCCTTGAGGGCACTATTAATACAAAGAAGTTTTTCTACCTTATGGCATTTCTTAAACATGTTGTGTTTAGTCTAAATTGGCCATCAATTTTATTGTTCTTCTGTGCTTAAAGAAGTATATTTAATCAAAATATACTAAGGCAAGAAAAAGAACAAAACTTAGCCCAGTTGGCACTTTGATTGATGTCTAGTCTTATTTATTCTTTTATACTCAAAAAGTATATTTTATCAAATATGCTAAGGCACTAAAAAGAAAAGAACAACAACAAAGGAATTTTTATAAATAAAGAGACTTGGGAATACATAAGTAAAATAGCAAAAAAAAGAAAAGTACAAGGAATGCAAGGAGTACAGATGAAAACTAAGGAAGGTCCTCGATATGCTCTTCATCATCCTTCTTCTCCTCTTGTTCCTCGATTTCCTTTTCAGCATTCTCATCGGTCTCTGGGGAGTCAAAAATCTTATCGTATTCATCCAAGGCCTCACCACCCGAAATATCACCAGAGTTATCCACGCGGGTAGTAGAGGGCAAGGCCAAAGGCCGCCCCATGGGAGTAGGGAATTCATCTAGATCAAACAAACCCGGATGCTTAGCCAAAATAGAATTGAGACACTTGCCCCAAGCTTGGGCACCGACAGTCGCAAAAAACAGGTTATTATGCTTATCAATGAATGCATAGAATTCCTCCGACTCCATGTACTCGTCAATCAAGGCCTTTTTCTCGGCCCTTATCTCTTGCAGCTCAGCATGGACTACTATCAACTCCTACTATTTCTTGAGAAGCTTCTTCTCAAGAACAAACACCTTTGCATCAGCCTTGGCATCGCCCTTCCTTTAGGCCTTCTTAGAAAAATACCACGTCTTGGCCTGATGGGTCATGGTCTGAAAATAAGTGTTGACCTGTTTGTGACACAATACATTCAAATCAAAAGTCTGAAAGATGGGCAAGTGTAAAACAAAAGTTGTGTGGACATAGTGGGCCTTAACATGGTAGTAGCTTGGGCCCCAAGAGTTTCGTCCTCTTCAATGTCTATCTTCAAGAAAAAATTTACCCTGTCGACCGGAGGGATCGAATTCTGGGACCAGTCGAGGGAGTTCAGAGTGCTCTCGACGACAGTATCTTATTTTCTAATCCCCCAATTGGGCTTCCAAGCCGTAGTCTCCGGGTTATCCTCTTTGTCAACTCGAGGCCTCTTTCATTGGGCCTTGTAACAAGGCTGAAGGAACCCAGGAAGATTGGGCTCCTTGATTGGGCCTTCGAGAGCCTCGCGGGCCTTCCTCATCTTATGGGTTTCTTGATCACCCACGCCCAAGTGGAAATTGATGTTTTCCGCAACTGCAAAACAAACAAGAAAATAAACAATTGTACTCATAAAAATCGAAAAGAAACGACAAGTCAAGAAAAGAAATGTATCGTTGTCCGAAACATGAGAAAGGCCCACGATCTTCAGAGAAAATTCCTCCAAAAGCTTTCTATAATGGGTTCGGCCCTTATCTTGGCCAAAATTATCGAATATGAGCTTTTCCTCTGAGGTCAACTGGATCAAGCCTGGATTGCCATCCTTGACCATGAAAAACGAGGTCCTAAATAGGGTGCCCCAACCACCGCCTTCCCACTCCAAGTACAAGAAATTCCTCCACCAATCTGGGTTGGTGTCGGACATAGATTTGTTGCAGAAAATTGGGCTTACCCCATGCCTATGATTTATATAAACCCAGCCCAATATATTTGATGGGCTATTTTTGAATTGAAAAATGCTCCTAAAAATAACAATTGAGAGGGGATAATTTTTCCTAAGGCAAACAACTATAAAACAGAGAAGGGTTCGCCACGAATTTGGGCTTAACTGGCATATGCTGACTCTAGCTTTAGCCAAAAGCCTAATTATAAATTCATGAAAGGGAAACCTAAGCCTACCAATAAAGGCATCCCTGAAAATACATAATCTATTGGGCCGCCAATGGCAAGCCCGATCGTCAGGTTCAGCCAAAACAAACTTGTACCCGGTGGGCAACTTATACAATTTTATGAATTTATCACAGTGTATTTGGTTCATAAAAACACTGGTATAATTAAAAGCATCTAACTCAGAAATCGAGGGAAAATCATCGCCCATAATCTCGAGCAACTCAGAGACAAAGGAAAAAGAAGAATTAAAGGTAACCATATTACTTCTTTTTGCCGCCCTAACAAGAAGTTTTGGTTAAGCAGGATCCTAGGAATCCGCCATGGATCTTCAACAGATGAATGCTTAAAAAATGAAGAAGATGAAGATTGATCGGAAAGAGTTCGCCAAGAATCGCCTTGACAAAAAGCTCTAGAGTGAAACTTAGAGAGAGTTTTACTGAGAAGGTGGGAAATGAGAAATAAAATTCTCACTTCACTATTTTATAGTCGAAGAGAGCAGTAACTCAACTGGTTAAATTTCCTATAGCTGGTAAAAATAAAGCCCAAACACGAGTTGGGCCTCGACAAAATACGGCCTAAAAGCTGATAAGACCTGGAACTTTCTCTCGAATAGAATAGAAAGTCAAAAAATTTCGAGTCGTAGCAAAGTGCAAAGAACCGTGGGCAAAGGCCCAACAATTAATAACAACTAAAATCCTCGAAGGTTTGAATGATTAGAAATCTCTGTCAGCTAGAAGCCAATGAATGGCCTAAAAACGATTAGGAATCCCTGGCGACTAAAGGCCAATGAATGGCCGACAAACGATTAGGATCCTGGTAGAATAAACGACCAGAATTCCTTAACGAGCAAGTACCACAGTTGACGCTTCAAATGACTATAATCTTGATCGAACAAACGACCAGGAAATCTCAATGATTAGGTGTCACAATTGGCCCTACGGATGACTAGGATCCTGGTCGAACATACGACCAGGAATCCCCCATGACCAGATGCCAAGATTGACATCACGGACGACTAGGAATCCTAGTCGTATATGACTAGAAATCCTGGCTGACCAGGGTTCCACATTGAAATAAGAAACGACCAGGATCCTGGTCGAATTCGACTAGGATTCCTTGTCGAAAATAACTCAGAAAAATGCTAAAAATCATTAAAAATGATTTAAATAGCAAATATATTATGAAAAATTATTTATAAATAGAGGAAAATTCCTAGAAAAATACATGTGAGTACAAATAAATTATGGAAATTTCTCTATAAATAGAGAAAAATTCCTAGAAAAATACTCGTGGTTATAAATAAATTATGAAAAATTCTCTATAAATAGAGGAAAATTTCTTGAAAAATACATATGGGTACAAATAAATTATAAGAAATTCTCTATAAATAGAGAAAAATTCCTAGAAAAATACATGCGAGTACAAAGAAATTGTGGAAAATTCTCCATGACTAAAGGAAAATCTTTGAGGACAAAATAGAATTTAGCAAAATTCTGGAAGACGTAAAGGCGAACTTCAATGACAAAATCATGAACCTTAACTCCTATAAAGTGTTGCACACTTTACAGAATTTTGGGGGGGGGGATGATATGGGCTAAAAATAAGCAATAAAGACACAATTAATGTAGCATTAATTAAACCTAGTTTGGTCCAAAACGGAGGCCCATTTAATGAGACTCAAAACCATAATTATTAAATAAATTAGTAATTAATTAATTAGCTAAATATACAACTAATTAATTATGTCCAACTACAATGAAACTACTCCAAGGAATAGCCCCCAAAATACCTCAACCAACAAGGAAACATATTCTTACATGGAAACTACTTCTATCGCAAGAAGGATCCAAGAATCCTTCAAGGAAGTGTCTTGCCCACCAAGATTACTAAACCTATTCTAATTCTTAGACTCTCTACGTCTATATAAAAGGCCTAACCCCTCATTCTTAGAACTACGTCTGGCTTGATTCTCATACGCAGTGAGATACATAGGCATCTTTTAAGGGCATAACTAAGCTACGAAATACAAGTGCAACCATTAAAACTCGATAAACTCCGACACACATCGCAGTAAGTACACCCTAGTTTTTAATCAATAACAGATATATATGTGGTTGAGGAATGTGATTGTGTTCAATATAATTTGGATGTTAATCATATGAATTTTTTCATTTTAAAATTATGTTAAAAGTGAATTAGACTTTTAATGTACTTTAAATTTGCGTTGTAAATGTTTTAAGATAAGATTGAGTTTTATTTAATGTTTTACATTGGATTTAAGGAAGTACTTGAATAAGAAAAATAATTTTTTTTCATGAATAATTTGTCTTTCAATTCAAATTTGACGAAATATTTAATCGATATAAATTATTTATGAACAAATTCATATTCAACTCTAACGTGAGGTAGTTGTAGCATCTTAATCACATTATATGCTACATATAATTGGAATAAGAAGGTTAAAATTTAAATTTTTATTTTAAAATCATTATAAATTAATATAAAATAAGAAGAGTAAAACTCAGAGAAGAACTCAATGTTTGAGTAACTCAGGAACAAATTCTTATTTTAAAGGAATTTGGTTAACAAATAATTTTAACATACTACAAAACATAAAAAATTATAGAATATTAAAAATAATTATAAAATAAATAAAAAATTATATAACACCTAAAAATATAGAACAGAAATTACATAACCCTAATCCTGAATAGTATTTTATTATTTTATGTTCTATATTTTTCATATTTTATATAATTATTTTGTTTATTTTACAATTATTTTTTGTTTTCTATATAATTCTCTCTATGTTCTTTTTTCATATATTCTGTAACTATTCTTTTTTGTTGATTAGGGAGTTATTCAAATATATGGAGTTCGTTATTGAATATATAATACATAGGTTACATAGGTGTATTTAGGCATGAGCATGGTGCGGTTTGGTGCGGTTTGAGTCAAACCGCACCGTAACTACATATGTGTGGTTTTAAAAAATAGAAACCAAAACCGAGAAAAAAATAATCGGTTCAGTTTTCAATTGGTTCGGTTTCAGTTTTAAAACCATTACTATTTTATTATACTCGTTGTCTTACATAAATTGAAATTTGAAAAAATAAATTTATTATCAAGTTCAATCCCAGATTTATAAAACAAGGAACTAAAAATAAATTTTTTCAAAAAAAAGGATCTAAAAATAAATTAGTGGTCACTTAAATTAATCACCTATTTTATTATAATTTCACGAAAATGAAAAGAAAGTGCATTCAATTTATTCAGTTTAGCACAAAAACAGGACATATACTCGATTAATATTTAGTAAGAAGATGATTTAATTAT
This sequence comes from Oenanthe javanica, assembly GCA_008931105.1. Lineage (NCBI taxonomy): Eukaryota > Viridiplantae > Streptophyta > Magnoliopsida > Apiales > Apiaceae > Oenanthe > Oenanthe javanica. The sequence continues at coordinate 13,468 of QRFB01012345.1, read as the reverse complement.
GTGTGTTTGTTGGAGTGTATATAGACTCGGTTTACACGGTAAATGAGTTGGTTCAAATAATTAGNAATTGGTTCGGTTTCGGTTTTAAAACCATTACTATTTTATTATACTCGTCGTCTTACATAAATTGAAATTTGAAAAAATAATTAGATTAGCAGCTTATCAATTATATTATGTATTGATGTGCTGTAATATTATATATTTAGTATTTATATTGTATAATTATAGTAGAACCTCGATAAATAAATGTTCGATGAATGAATAACTTCGACAAATGAATAAATTCCTTCGGTCCCAATTTCGGTAAATGGACTTAATGAATAAACTCGCTAAATGCATAAACGAATAAATAAAAATGTAGTCTTTATAGGCTCTATGTAAATATAAATGAATAATCACTTTATTTCAAATAATATATTTTTATTTATATAATATATGAGTAAAGTCCATCCAATAATAATTTCCAAACATATTAATAAGTCATATATTTTCAAAAAAATGTCTCTAAAATGTTTTATTTCTTCATTCCACCAAAATGCATCTTATCCTTAATTTTGTGTAATACATGATATTGTACACTTTATCTATTCCATGCACGCATGTACAGTACAACTAATCTAGAATTTAAAAAAAATGAATATAATTAAAATTTATATAAAAGTTATAACAGCGGTAAATTCTAGGTACATTTAAACATAATATATATAAAATAATATAATTAAGAAAAAAGTCTAAAAATATTATCTAAATGAATTAATATTCATTTATTAATAAATAAATATTATATTAATTTATCTATAAATAAATAATCTCGTTAAATGAATATATATTTCTGGTCCCAACCGTATTCATTTATCGAGGTTCTACTGTAGTTAAAAATATTTAAATTCAAATATAATGATATTATATTATATTATATTATATATATATATATATGTAATAATATGGATTATAAATATTAGTGCAGTTCGGTTCAGTTTCTATTTGGTTCGTAAAAATTTAAAAATCGAACCAAAACCAAAATATCGATGCGATTTTTATTCGGTTCGGTTTTTAATCAGTTTCATTTTTTTCGGTTCGGTTTTATGCGATTTCATGAGGTTTTCGGTTCGGTTTCGATTTTCGGTTCGGTTTTGCTCATCCCTATGTGTATTAGCTGGTGTTAATAATATGACTTTAATAAACAAGGTTAAAGTGTCGTTGTTTTGATATAATAAATTATGTAAATAAATTTTTTAATATAAATTCAGTGCATGTATTTGATAAAATGAATTTTAAATATAATAAAAGAATTCTAAACTTTAAATTTTTTATAGTTACTGTTGTGAAGGAATTTAATCAACAAACCCAGAAAATATGTTGATGATAGCGTTGATCTCAACTACGAAAATAGGTTCACAGTCGAGCTTCCACAGTGCATGGGAAGATGATTTGGATTGTTGTTTTGACTGAATTTGTCGGTATCGCGATGAATTAGGGGTGGTGTAGCTCCGTGCAAGCCTTCCTAAATTACCGGAATATAGATCTCATAAAAATTTAGGGTACCCGCCTTCTTACTTGAATGATCATCCCTGATAAATGGCCTACGTATCTTGTATTTATATTGAATCATGTCTGTATGTAGTTCTTGGGTCGTGGGCTTACAATTTGCAGATATCAGCCACGTTTGTAGTAGTTTGTAATGATCCAATTGCTTGTTTGTAGCTGTTGAAGACAAGTAGAAGTCTGTCAGGAGCTTCCATAGAGTCATACTGCCACTGAAGCTCTTTCCAAGCAACAGAATGTATGTATAATATGTATAATTCGTATCTCATCATATATATATAGTATACATGATATATGACTGTAATTTGGTTGTATTTATCCTCCAAGAGTCCAAGTTTATCTTCAGTAACGTGTCCTTAAATATTAGGAACTAATCCTTATCCGTTAAGTTATCTGATGTTCGATGTGCAAACCTCGAATCTCGAACCTCAGGCCCTCGAAGCCCGAACCTTAATCACATATGAGTACTGGTATTTTGTACCTCAGCGCTGATGAACCTCATCCATGAGGGAACCTGTCCATGAGTACTGGTATGTCTGAACCTCTCGCTTCATGCATCTGCAGAGCTTTAAGGGCAGAACCTCTGCTTGTCACTGAACCTACTTATGCTGAGGTTCAAGATTAGTCTTTTAGAGGACCAAATATATTCATGCTAAATTTAGGGGACAACAAATACCCCCTGATTCCTCGAAGTCATGGAATGCAAGGGGAACCTTATACCCATCCTCCAAATGTAGCTCCTCAGAACCGTACATAATGAATTCAGTAATGAAAGTGTTAACACCTCATCCCTAAGCCTACATGAGCAAACTCATCGCAGGAAATAAGGGAATTAATGTAAAACCTTCACAACCTTATTAAAATATGTTAACTGGAATAGGTTACACTAGAAGCTTCATAGGTGGACCTCACAAGTTCAAGCATTTGAACCTCATATCTCAATGGGCTCCGTCCGTGCCCGCATAATTCTGAAATAGATATTTTGAATTAATAAAATTTAGGATAGAGTAAAGAGATATAGATAAGAGATTGACATTAATTTGAAATTCAAATTTAAAATTAAACTCTCTAATTTCCTTCAAAATACCGAGTAACTTGGTTCATGAACCCCTTTATTATCTAGGATTCATTCATCTAACCATTCTAATCGTAGCATGACACTGTCCTTCACTCTATGTACATGTCCGCATATATATACACATGCCCCTTCACTTTTACACATTTTTTTATATCTTACTCTAATCAAAACTCAAGAGTCACTCCTCTCTCCTCGAAGCAAGAAGCATCCAAGCGACTCCGAACTCCAGCGAAGCGAGGCTAATCCATCTTTAACTTTGATTTAAAATCAGGTATCACTATGTACCCTTTCCCATGTATCTTTTGTATACCTTCATCATTCATACATGGATATATGTCTGCACACACACCGAGACAACCACACTTTATATATGTACACACACTTATACACATATGACCAATCTTCTGTATGCATACTTCTTTGTTCGGATATTATCATAATGAAACCATGTTGCTAATTACTTCAATCGCTGATTGCATGTAATATCTAGTAAATTAGTCACATATCACCACCGTATAGACATAATCATCTACACATCGATGCACTGATACACCTCTTTGCTTTCTTCTGATAAATCTGGTTGTAGAAATCATTTTATATACATATCTGTTTGTCTTGAATGCAGTGACATGTTCATCTACCATTTACTTATTTAGGCATTAGGGTTTGTTATTTGATGTAGTCATAGGTATCCACTGGTTCTTGTTACCTTAAGCTTCATGAATGAAGCCCTTATAAATCACAAGTTTGTCGAGACGTCCCCTCTTTAGATCTGGATCGGTAGGAATCACATTGATTTTCTAACATGTGCCTTTAGATATCCCTACATCACATTTGTGTAACGGTCAAAACTGTAACCATGAAGTAAACCCCTTAATCCCCTAACCAGTAGTTGTTCCTCAATAAAACCCTGAACCTAGACTTGAGAACATGTCCCTGAGTTTACCCGTACGACCTTGAACCTCAGGTTCATTCATCATTCTCCATGTCCCTTACATAACCCTGAAGCCAATAATTATTCATGAGGTTCACCCTTAAAACCTAGCACCTCCACTAATTATCGATAATCGAACCTCTGATACCAGGTTCTGGGTAAGCCACCTTGAACTCGAGGTTCACAAGCTTCTTATAATGCCTTGTAACACTTTGACTAGTTCTGGAATTCTTGTTTATTAGAACTTCTTTAGTGACATTACTCCTTGATTTTACAGATGGCAAGTGAACCACACTCCTCAACTCTCATTGTCTCCTCTATAGAGGGTGCCTCTGTGATGGGAAGAGGCTCTGACCCTGTCTCCTTCTACGATACACCTTCTTCTGCCAAGCCCCAGGCCACTATATATTCTAGCAACAGTGATAGAACCAGATCAAAAGCCCTAGTCCTTAATCAAGAGGAAGCTCAAATCATCATGAGACTAATCCCCTACCTTGATGATGCTGGAACCTCTAAGCCTGGACCTTCCTCTCAATAATTGTTAATTTTTAATGAAACCTCTAATGAGGAAAAAGAAGGTGAAGCTTCAGTGAATTCTCACTCCACACCCTACCCCCCAAGTTTGATGTCAGAAGAGATAAAATCCTTTTATGATAGCCTTGACCATACAGAAACCGTGTCAGATAGGGATGAACTTGTGATTGAAAGACAAGCCCCCCAAACCAGGACAACAACATTATGCTGCGAAAATATGGGCTTACAAATGACAACAGTCAAACTGGAAAACTTACTAGGGGATTGTGATCCTGAGTACTGACTGGTGCTTCCCCATCCCGGGGAGAGATGTCATAGGTTTAATGAATTAAAACCTGACCAGGCTATTCCGGGAGTCTTCCTGTCCTCTACCTACTTTAAACTAGGTCTATGTGTTCCTCTGCACCCATTTATTGAAGAGATCTTGAACTTTTATGGCATAGTGGCCCACCATTTAACACCTAACTCCTGCAGGATGTCCATTTTCATGTATCTAATTTATGACATCGAGCTTTCTGCTAGACTTTCAGCCCCAAAAACTAGGATATTTTTACAAGTTAAAAGAAACCGGTAAGGTGTGATGATTCTACCTCGCAGCGTGGTTGACCTATGCTAGTAGGTGCATCAAAGGGACCAAGGAGCTCATGATAGGTTGGCATGAGCATTTTGTATATTGCTATGATTTCCCATCCTATAGAAAGGATTTCAACATAGCTCTTGGTAAGTCGTAAAACCTTATTATTTTTTTCAAGCTTCAAGGATGAACCTTAGCTTCATCTACCGTACCTCCGTAACCTCAACCTTTTTATGTGTTAACAGAGGTTCCAAAGTAGACCCCTCTTACAGGTAAGAAGCTCGAGCGAGCTAAAAAAGTTCTCAGGATCGCATCCAGGCTAGGATATGGTGCTAGCTTGTTGACCCGTCAAAATTTAAGAAAATTAAAGGTAATGATGGTGGAGGGGCCCTCGACATCCATTGGTTGGGATGGTGTCGATGTTGGGGCATCTCCAAGCGAAGGTTCGAGCTTTAACTCGATCATTCTTATTGCATAACTTATTTATACCCTGCATACTTGAATATCACATATTTTCATGTTCATGAGAAATAAAATCCTAACATGTATTCTTTCTTTGTAAATTTTGTAGACATGGCTTCTGGTGTGCCGAGGTTCCTCAAACAATCTGTCAAGTATGAATATTTTTATAAAGAAGAAATAGAAATAGATGTGGCTGCTACTTCAACCCCCATAACAAGGGTAAAAATAGAGACTTCAGCTGTTGAGAAGTCATCTTCCTCTTCCATGCGCAGAATTTCGCTTGATGCTTCGGGAACCTCTGGTTCATGCTAACTGAAGAAGACAAAGCTCCCTCTGTCCTCCAAAGTCAATGATCCTGAGCCTTCACAACTCTTTTTACACTTGACAGAAATGCTAGAAATCCATATTCCCATAGATATCATGGAGGAGTTGAACAAGCTTAAGCTGATTGACGCTTCCCGGGCCATCACTTATGCAAGTGCCCAGAGCCTATTCCTGAAACTCAAATTCGATGATAAGATTGTAGAGGCTACCCGTGGGGATGCGAAGCTCAAGAATGAGGTGAAGCAGCTGAAGGCCAATGTGCAGAATTTAGAGAAGGAGGAAGGGAAGCTCCAAGGTTTCTTAACTAGCCTGGAGACCATTGAAGCTTTGTGGCTGGAAGAGAAGAAAAAACTGGAAGCTACCATATCTAGCCAAGGTAGGGTGAAAGAGGAGTTGACCATTAAAATTGAGGAGATTGAGTAGAAGGTGGAAAACCTAAATGTGGCTGTGAACATTTATAAGACTACCCGAGTTGATAGGAGAAGGCTAGGTATAATGACGGCTATAACCATGTTGTTAAAGACTACATCTCTACAACCATGGAGCATTTCCCGAATTTGGACTGGTCTTTGATGGGTGAATATGCCCTTGCCATAGTAAAGGAGGTCAAGAAGAATTCATGTGATATAGCTCCCAAGGAAGCTGATAAAGCCAAGGTAGTTTCCGAAGCGACGGAAAAAGAATCTACGGTTCAAGCTTCAAACCCTGTTGTTGATGAGGATGCAGTGCTTTTTGACTTCAAGGTTAAGGCTCCACCCACTGAAGAGCCTGAGGTGACAGCTTCTCCAAAGGCCCAATCTTCTTAAGCTATTTTTTCCCTACTCATTTTATGAACAATTTAACCATGGTTGTTGACTTTTGATGGATTTGCCTGTGGCGATGCCACTTTTGAACAATTTGAATAAGGGTGCGGACTCCTCTGAAGGTCTCGCAAGTTGTAATGGATTTGGTTTCCCTTGCTACTTTTACTTTATCGAATGAATGCTTTTCTTCCCCTTAATATATAAATTGTTATGATAATATTTTGTGCACACATAAATGCATGTTAACATGTTAGTTAAGCCATATACGTAGTTTCATACATGACTTCTGCCATGTCACATAAGTATATCATATAGCTTCTTTAACGCACATGAACCTTAGCAGCATATCATCGAATTCTTAACAATTTAAGGCATACACAATGGTACTTAGGCACTTAATCATAACATATTATCAAGGTTAGCCACTTTAAGGTATACTCACCAAAATAAATAGTAAGTATCCAAATAACCCATAATTAGGTTCAAATATATATAGTAGTATCACACAACTAAGTCAGTTAAGTTTAAATCTTACTTGTAATGATAGTCTTGATATGAATCAAGTCATATTGATTAAATGATGATTTTGATGGATGACCATGTAGACCTTAGGTTTTTTTGCTCTTGTTCATCAATGCTTGAAGCCTAGAACCACGAACCTCAACTAAATGTACTTCATGGGACCTCATGGAGGTTCGGTTATGAGAAGCTTAGCTTGACTAGTGAACCTTGACTTTGTCGGGTTCCTTCCTTATTCTTGAACCTTAGCTGACCATGAACCTCGAACCTCGAGCTTCATAGAGCCATCCCTTGAGGTCTTTCTCAGATAGCTCATTTATTGTCAGGGCTTAGTATGAGGTTTGTGATAAAGATCCTCATAGGCCTTGGTTATTCATGTGTATAAGTAATGAAAAGTAATTCACAAACTTGATGTTTCAGGATTCATTTGAACATTAAATATCGATAGAAGGAGTGTCTATAACCCTTGACCATCTATAGGTGACTCGGAGACCTGTTGTTCCAAGGTTTTCATGGGACCTAAGTGTGGTGAGCGAGAGGCAGTCATGAACCTGAGTTGTCAGGTTCTTCATGAACCTCAAGCACGCTTATGAGATAACTCGTGAACCTGAGGTATTAGGATCTTCACAAACCTCTGGTACTATAAGAGAGAGAGGCAGTCATGAACCTGAAGTGTCAGGATTTTCATGAACCTTGTGTCTAATGGTCTTCGCAAGTTACAGAATTCTTTGAAATCTGGCGTTTTCACCATTGCAAGTAGAGCATATGTACTACCCCCGAGTTCTTTAACATAAGTATCTCTTTGGAGAAGAAATCAGCATAAGCTTCGTTGAAGAACCTCTTAGGTGAAATACACAATCTACTTATAATTGAATAAACTAGAAAATAACTTCCGTAATACTTCAAAGAAAATATTGAATTGATAAAATAATCCTATCGGTGAGGTGCGCATGCACTATCCCTCGGGTATAGAAAGTAACAAACGAATATGAATAAATATTGAGCAACTATGACTAATAAGTTTCCTTTATTGAACCTAACCTGAAAGAGGTTTACTTGTCGAGCATCTATGAAACTCTTATTGATAATATTTTTTAAGATGTTCAGCATTTCATGCCCTTGGAATGAGCTTCTTATCTAAATCCATTAAGTGGTACATGCCTTACTACAAGACAGACTTGATTTGATAAGGGCCTTCCCAATTTTCCCCAAACACACCATGGCCAGGTACCCTCATGTTGGGCATTATTCACCTGAGAACCAATTCGCCCAATTTGAGAGGTCTAGCACGAACCTTCTTATCATAGTACCTCCTGGTTCGCTGTTGATTAGCTGCGAGCTTCATTTGCGAAGAAGCTCGAACCTCTTCTACCAGGTCCAAGGTTAACCGATGAGCAACATCATTGTTCTCGGCTTCATAGTTGGTTCTTCAATAGGATCCTACTCCAATTTTGACAAGAACCATAGCTTCGCAACCATAGGTGAGGGTGAAAGGAGATTCACCAGTAGTGGTTCGAGGTGTGGTATTATAGGACCATAGAACCATATGAAGCTCTTCAGGCCAACATCATTTGCTTTCCTTGAGCTTCGCTTTTAGTGTGAGCTTAATGTTCTTGTTAACAGCTTCAATATAACCGTTGCTTTGGGGATGGCAGACAACCGAGAAGCTCTTTTTGATTCTGAGGTCTTCACATAGACCTCTCATTTCCTTGCCGTTGAATTATTTGTCATTATCTGAAATAAGTTTATATGGGACACCGTACCTGCAGACAATAGCTCTGTAGACAACTTCTTTTAACTTTCTTACAGTAATGGAAACTAGAGGTTCAGCTTCGGCCCATTTCGTGAACTAATCCACAGCTACAACAACGTACTTGACTCCATCTTTTCTCTTAGGAAGCTCTCCAATCAAATAGATTCCCCAAATAGAAAAAGGCTAGGGACTAGATAGAGGTTTGAGAGATACAGCTGGGTTGCTATTGAAGTTTGCGAACATCTAACATCGATCACACGCCTTGGTGAAATCATGATAGTCTGACCTCAAGGTTGGCTAATAATACCCCTGGCGGAGTATTTTGTAGGCTAGGGAACCTCCTACAGAGTGGTTCCCACAAATTCCTTCATGAACCTCTCGCATGATATATTGACATTCATCTTAAGCAATACATTTAAGTAAGGGTTGATTAAAGCCTCATTTTCTAAAGTACACCATCATAAATTATGTACCTTGACGCTTTTTATTTTANCGGGATTAACTTCAATCCCTCTATGGTTCACGATGAAACCCAAGAAATTTCCATATTCAACCCCAAAGACACATTTTTTAGGGTTAAGCTTCATGCAAAACCTCCTTATGATGTCAAACATTTCTGACAGGTGAGCAACATGATCAGTTGCCTTATTTGATTTTACCAGCATATCGTCAACATAGGCCTCCATTGTCATACCAATCTGATCTTTGAACATGAGGTTCACCAGCCTTTTATAAGTTTCTCCAGTCATTGAGTAACCCAAATGGCATTCTAATATAAAAATACGATCCTCTATCAGTTATAAAAGAAGTATGTTCCTGATCCAGTTCATACATAGGGATTTGATTATACCCGGAATAAGCATCCATGAAGCTCAACAAATCATGCCCGATAGTGGATTTTACGAACTGATCAATTCATGGTAAGGGGAAGTTATCCTTCAGGCAAGCTTTATTCAGATCGGTGAAGTCTACGTAGGTTCTCCACTTCCCATTGGGATTCTTGACTAGAACGGGGTTTGCTAGCCACTGAGGGTAGAAAGATTCACGTACCAAGTCAGCTTCGAGTAACCTGTCAACCTCTTCTTTGAGTGCAAAAGCTCTTTCCCCGCTGATTGTTCAGCATTTTTTCCTTATGACCCTCTTCTCTAGATCAATGTTTAGTGTATAGCACATGACCTTCGGGTCTATGCCAATCATATCAGAATGACCCCAAGCAAATATGTCTAGGTTGGCTTCTAAGAAAGTGATGAGAGCTTCTTTGATCTCGAGCTTCAACTGCTTCCTAATCTTGAGGTTCTTCGTGGGATCAGCTTCATCTACCAGTATTGTTGTGGTATCCTCGGCAGTCCCAGCCTTTTCCTTAGCTTCTGGCATTCATGGATCTAAGTCGATTTCCATGTGAACCTCTTGGTTCTGAGCTTCTGGTATAGCAACCTCAGGACCTCTCAAGAGGGCTCTTGATTCTTGAGCTCCTCATTTCCTGTAGCTTCCAGCATCAATATCGGTAGAAAGGCATCATGCTCAGGAAAAATAACAGCATCCCGGTAAGGTTCTTCACCTGGATGTTGTACATACATTATGATATTACAAAAATCCTTCTTCGGCACTACTTGAACCTGAGTTTCTCTATCTTTACTGTAGGTTAGTTGCAGGTGCTTACATGCTTTCTCAGCAGAGTGTAAAGCATGATTATAACACTCCCTCGAGTCCCCTTATGAACCTCGTATACACCCGATCCTATTAGGAGTCGGGAACTTCATAGCTAGGTGATAAATCGAGGTTATGACACACATATCATTTAGTAAAGGTCTCCCCATTATTGCATTATAGGAGACATCTTCGTTAACCATCATAAATTCTGTAAATTCCGTGATTGACTGGGGTTCAATTCCCAAAGTAATTGGGAAGTTCACACGTCCCACAATCTGGAATGAGTTTCCAGTGAATCCATAGAGCTCATTATAGGCTGGTTTCTCTATCTTTATCCAGGTAACCCATCTTCTGATAGGTGCTATAGGCGCACATTAACAGAGCTTTCATTGTCCACGAGAACCTTGTGTAAATTCAAACCTTCAATAGAGATGGTGACTACTAGAGCATCATTATGTGGGTAGTGAATCCACTTAGCATCCTCTCTCGTGAAGGTTATATCCGTCGATTCCCCCTTGAAGAGCTTTGGAGGTCTCTCGGATAAATTGAATACATTCGTGAGAGGCTAACCTCGAGCTTCTCCAGCGTATTTGTACCTTACACTACGAGTGTTTCCACCAACATATGAACCTCTAATTATGGTTCGAATGATCTCGGCTCTAGTAGAATTAGCCTTCTTCTCCTTATCGGCTTCTTTTTTAGGTTTATTCTCCTTCAACATCTGAGCTTCTTGGGCTACAAACTCCGTTAAATACCCCCTTCGTATTAGGTCCTCAATCTGCTCTTTGAGGTGATGGCAGTCAGCTGTTTCATGACCAATAATGTCATGGAAAGCAGAGTACCTCCCCATATCAGAGTACCTCGCCATATCCTTCATTCCCGGAGGTCCGAGCCTAGCGGGCTTCCTGAATACTCTAGTCTTGTCCACAACTTCAAAGATATATTGAATTGAAGTCGTCAGGGGAGTATACTCCCCATACCTGCTAAGACTTCTGTGGGGAGGGCTTCTACCTCGATTCGAGGTTCGAGCTTCAGTGGTATTAGCCGTGATAGAAGCTGTCTTATCATTCTGAGCTTCCGCCTTAGAACCTGAGGTTCTGATGTTGGAGGTTCTCTTGCTCGAACCTCCATTTTTGGGGTTGTAAGACCGGTTCTTCTTATTCTTACTCCATCTATTCTGCCCCCAATTGTAGTTCTCTTTAGCGAGCTTCTAGAGTGATTCCTCGACCACCTTATACGATTTAGCTCTAGGATAGAAGTCTCGTAGGGTTTTAGGTTCCCTACCTTGAATCTCTTTACAAAAATCAGTTTCGGGCCTAACACCAGTAATCAAGAAGTATTTCAATGTTTCGTCGGAAGCTTTCCTGAATCGAGATACCTCAGCACTGAAATTCTTGAAATATTCCCTTAGAGTTTCGTTCTCACTTTGCATGATGTTTGCCAAGGTATTGACAGGAGGTGCATAGGCAACTATAGCTCTGAATTGGGATACAAAGAGCTCCATCATCTGTCGTCAAGCTCTTATGGAGTTGGCAGGAAGTCCCTTGAACCATTGGTGAGCTATTTCTCTTAAGGTAGCGACCAAGAAGTGACATTTAGTGAGGTCATTCACTTGATAAACCTCCATCTCAGTATTGAACCTGCTAATATACTCTACTGGGTCAGCCGTTCCATCGAACTTCAAGTCCCCCGTACTTCTATAATTACAAGGTAAAGGTGACTCGCGTACCCTCTTAGTGAATGGTGACATGATAGTAATCTGGCACTGAACCTCTGCTCCTCCTTAAGCTTCTCGAGTGCTCTTTGAAGGTTGTTCACCGGGTAATGCCTGTTTTTGCCATCAGAAATCATATCCTCAACTTCATATGAATCAAGACTACTAGTGCTTTCATTATGGTATCCTGACACATGACGAGAACCTGAGCTTCCATGGTCTTGACTCACAGATAGACCTTTGGTGGAACGAGTTATGTCCAACCTGTTGCCCCTGGAACCTCTAGACCTCTCCTTCCTATTTAGACTGGTCTAGCTTGTGCCTTAAATCTTTGTCTCTGAGTTTCTTTCCCATTCTGTCAAACATACTTACGCTTCTGGCAGAAGAACCTCGGGGATCGCCAAACCTCTGCACCTCAGGTTCCTCGTTATGGAACCTCGCGTTGGGATCCTCCTGATCAGTTATCACATCATCGAAATTCAGCTTGGGGTGGTTCTTGTCCTGCTCCTCTTCCTCAAAGTTAAAATCTAAGCGTACAGGGGTAACATCTTGTTGCTTATGTTCATGTGAAGCTCGCTGCTTCTTACTCCATCACTTTATTCTTTAGGAGGACTTCTCTAGTCCCCTGACTCGATCGCCAATTTGTTTCACGGCGTTCATCAAGTCCTCAGCAGTGATTTCAGTTTTGGGCTCATCTTTACGCCCATTAGGCGGCGTTTGATCGTTATCGGTTTTGTCTGACATTCTTTCCTTCAAAGAATCAAATGCCCTCCTTCTAGCGCCAAAAAGTGTTGTGAAAGAATTTGATCAACGCTCCTAAAAAATATGTCGATGATAGCGTTGATCTCAACTACGAAAACAGGTTCACAGCCAAGTTTCCACAGTGCGTGAGAAGGTGATTCAGATTGTTGTTTGGACTGAATTTGTCGGTATCCCGATGAATTAGGGGTGGTGCAGCTCCGTGCAAGCCTACCTAGATTACCGGAATATAGATCTCACAAGATTTTTGGGTGCCATCATCCTTACTTGAATGATCATCCCCGACAAATGGCCTGCGTATCCCGTATTTATAGAAAATCAAGTCCATGTTTACTTCTTGGGTCGTGGGCTTAAAATTTGCAGATATCAGCCACGTTTGTAGTAGTTTGTAATGATCCAATTGCTTGTTTGTAGTTGTCGAAGCCAAGTAGAAGTCTGCCAGGAGCTTCCATAGAGTCCTACTGCCACTGAAGCTCTTCCCAGGTGGCAGAATGTATGCATAATGTGTATAATTCGTATCTCATCATATATATATAGTATACATGATATATGACTATAATTTGGTTGTATTTATCCTCCAAAAGTCTAGGTTTATCTTCAGTAACGTGTCCCTAAAGATTAGGAACTAATCCCTATCCGTTAAGTTGTCTGATGTTTGATATGCGAACCTCGAACCTCAGGCCCACGAAGCTCGAACCTTAATCACAGATGAGTACTGGTATTTCGTACTCCAGCAGTGATGAACCTCATCCATGAGCGTGTTGGGACAATCGAATCATGATGCTGCGTTTTATGATATGAAAACGAACGAGTTTGAAT
>QRFB01012344.1:581-13690 GCA_008931105.1 Oenanthe javanica | reverse complement strand
TATATATATATATTGTTTTTTTCTAAAACATTTAAAAACTTTATTAAAATCTAAAATATATTTTTAAAAATCATTTTAATACCACATTAATCTCTAAATAATTTTAAATAATCCCAAAAATTCTATAAAATGTTAATGGGTAAAAATATAAATTTTATTATTTTTAAAATGATTAAAACTAACAACTTTTCACAATATTTAAATATTTCGAATATTCAAAAATATAAAAATATTAAATTTTTGAATATTCAAATAGTTTATTGAAATAAAATTTTCACCTGAAGAAAAATACTGACTCGAGATACTAAACCGATCAGTAAAATAACATATAAATTTTTTGAAACCGAACTCAGCCTCACTGAGCCAAATTTTTTTCTAAAATATTAATAAAAATATGGAAATGCATCCAACTGGGATAAAATATATATAAAAAATTTATTCTTCCTCTTTTTAGAAAAACCAAAAAAATATTTAAATAACAATAATAAATTTTGGAGAATATCCAGGTTGTCACAATAGAGGATCAAGTCAACGTATTTTTTGGTAAAGCAGACCCCAATAGAAAAAGGAGTTTCCTTCTTCGAATCAAATATTACAAAGAGACAAAAGAAACCTACTTGGAAAAGATCTCTACGTTTGGGCTTGTTTGGATATGTCAAAATCTAGTATAAGATCCAAGAATTTCATGGTTCTGACGCTGACCCGAAAACTATGAGATCTATTCGGTCCACTAATGCTATTTCCCGGATACCTTAATACTGGAGGTCAGCACTAGATCCATGCAAATGTAGGACACGTTCTAAACTCCCAAATGAGGGCAACCGGCCTGAATACAAGGAAATGATCTTCCAAGACAAGATTAACAGCACACCATAACTCCCCTACGAGGACTACCTGAGAAATATAGAGTTATTGCCTTCAACATATATAGATGGCGGAGATATTAATAGTTCAAAACACGTGATAGCAGTGACCGTGATAAAATTTAGGAGAAAAAGGACGCGCCCTCCCCTAGCAATGGCTAGGGCGCGCCTTGGGCACACATGGAAAATCACATACAACAACTGCCCCAAGTCTTGAGATCATTAAAGATGTTTGAAAAACTTTCACTCTTAATTCTGAATTTTACACTTGATATGAAAATATCATTCCAAGCGTGTATCAATAATATGAAAATACTATTACCTTAGGTCTTGAGATATGTTTGAAAGGCTTTCACTCTTAATCCTGAATTTTACTCCCCGATGACTTCACAAGCCTCGTAATATGAAAATATCATTAGAAGGGTGTATCAATAATATGAAAAATACTGTTCCCTNTATATATATATATTGTTTTTTTCTAAAACATTTAAAAACTTTATTAAAATCTAAAATATATTTTTAAAAATCATTTTAATACCACATTAATCTCTAAATAATTTTAAATAATCCCAAAAATTCTATAAAATGTTAATGGGTAAAAATATAAATTTTATTATTTTTAAAATGATTAAAACTAACAACTTTTCACAATATTTAAATATTTCGAATATTCAAAAATATAAAAATATTAAATTTTTGAATATTCAAATAGTTTATTGAAATAAAATTTTCACCCGAAGAAAAATACTGACTCGAGATACTAAACCGATCAGTAAAATAACATATAAATTTTTTGAAACCGAACTCAGCCTCACTGAGCCAAATTTTTTTCTAAAATATTAATAAAAATATGGAAATGCATCCAACTGGGATAAAATATATATAAAAAATTTATTCTTCCTCTTTTTAGAAAAACCAATAAAATATTTAAATAACAATAATAAATTTTGGAGAATATCCAGGTTGTCACAATAGAGGATCAAGTCAACGTATTTTTTGGTAAAGCAGACCCCAATAGAAAAAGGAGTTTCCTTCTTCGAATCAAATATTACAAAGAGACAAAAGAAACCTACTTGGAAAAGATCTCTACGTTTGGGCTTGTTTGGATATGTCAAAATCTAGTATAAGATCCAAGAATTTCATGGTTCTGACGCTGACCCGAAAACTATGAGATCTATTCGGTCCACTAATGCTATTTCCCGGATACCTTAATACTGGAGGTCAGCACTAGATCCATGCAAATGTAGGACACGTTCTAAACTCCCAAATGAGGGCAACCGGCCTGGATACAAGGAAATGATCTTCCAAGACAAGATTAACAGCACACCATAACTCCCCTACGAGGACTACCTGAGAAATATAGAGTTATTGCCTTCAACATGCATAGATGGCGGAGATATTAATAGTTCAAAACACGTGATAGCAGTGACCGTGATAAAATTTAGGAGAAAAAGGACGCGCCCTCCCCTAGCAATGGTTAGGGCGCGCCTTGGGCACACATGGAAAATCACATACAACAACTGCCCCAAGTCTTGAGATCATTAAAGATGTTTGAAAGACTTTCACTCTTAATTTTGAATTTTACACTTGATATGAAAATATCATTCCAAGCGTGTATCAATAATATGAAAATACTATTACCTTAAGTCTTGAGATATGTTTGAAAGGCTTTCACTCTTAATCCTGAATTTTACTCCCCGATGACTTCACAAGCCTCGTAATATGAAAATATCATTACAAGGGTGTATCAATAATATGAAAAATACTGTTCCCTTAACCGAAGTACGCGAGACGAATCTTCGAACCGGTGCGAGCCACTTCTTCCTGAGGACCCCTCTCCCTCAACACAACGAGCCCTCTTCCTCGGGACAGTCCTCATCCTCGTCACTCGTAAAAAACAAGAATTAAATTGGGGCCAACAGTATGTATCACGTAAATTCACGTTATCACTTGAACTTTCTTTCAAAATAAAAATACAGTCAATTTTTATATATATTTTGTTTTGTTTTATGCGAGTGCAANCCCCTCTCCCTCAACACAACGAGCCCTCTTCCTCGGGACAGTCCTCATCCTCGTCACTCGTAAAAAACAAGAATTAAATTGGGGCCAACAGTATGTATCACGTAAATTCACGTTATCACTTGAACTTTCTTTCAAAATAAAAATACAGTAAATTTTTATATATATTTTGTTTTGTTTTATGCGAGTGCAGTCATTTATCAGTTTCTATCTCATTTGCAAACTTGTTATGGCGCTGAGCTTCTCTTGCTATGCTTGTCTCAACCCACATCTTCAAAGTTCCATTTGCTGTACCTCCAAGTCTATATATGTGTATATATTTTGCTAAATTATATATGTGTATGTTATGCTACAATAATTTTTTTGGTTTGGCAGGTACAACTAAGCTAACTCAGAGCAGCAACAAGAAGTGTCTTGAGAAAGTGAAGAATCTTGTGAAAGTGAATGGGGTTTGTTCAAACACAGCATCTCCACATGAATCTTTACAAAAGGGCAATTGGGTCAAGCTCATTTGTGGTGCTAGCTTTGAGGTCTTATCTAGGCCCCTTTGTTTTTCGGGGAGTAACTTATAAATTGAAAAATACGTACATTTTTAACTTACACAAAGTTACTTATTAGATAAACCAAACTGACCTTTTGTTTAACACCACTCACACTTTCATTTTTTTAAAAAATTTTATTCTTGGTATTGTACTGTATTTGCTAACTTCCTTTCTTTATTCAGGATGTTGTTGATATTAGAAATCTGTCTCTAGTTTACACATTAGCTGGAGGTATTGAATCTTGCATATATATATATATACATAATATTGTGTGCGTGTGTGTTGTTTTTATGTATTCTTGAATTTTGCACTTGATTGCATTAGTTGTGGTATTAAATCTTGCATTGTGTTTGTGTGTTGTTTATATGTTTTCTTGAATTGTTTGTGTTTGTGTGTTGTTTATATGTTTTCTTGAATTTCTTGCATTTGATTGTGGTATTGAATATTGCATTGTGTGTGTGTGTGGTATCTGATAATATGGCTTCTTGAATTGTTTGCAGTTGATTGCATTGATTGTGCGGCTGATGGGTCGGTGGTGAATGCTGTAAATGAAGGTATTGAGGCAGCAAGAGCTATCTTACCTATTCGAAGGCCTTGGGTAATGGTCAGTGTAAATGATCATGAAGATCTTCATTTCCGCAAAGCTCGTAATTTTCATCACTTTTTGTTTATTGTTATGTGCTGATAATTTATTTTCATCAAGTTCAAGTTTTTAAGGGAGCATACATTAAGAGACGTCAGTCAACCAATTTTTCATATATAATAAGTATTAAGAGTTTATAAATTGACACATTAATTTGATTTGTGAAGCTTTTGCGTAATGAGAAATATATTATTGTAAAATTACTATTGAATCTGAGTAGCTTCTATGCAAAGATTAAAGAACTATGCAGACCTTTCTCAACACATACACAGTTTATTAAGTTGTTTTAAATTTTTATGAAAATGTGTTACAGACATATGCTCTGCGAATCTAGTTCTCATATCCTTTCAGATCTTAATCATTTTAGTACTATCATGCAACACCTAGAGGACAACAGTGGTTATAGCTATGGGACCTAATTTTTGCCCAACATATATAGTCTTTTTGGGTAGCAAATGACACCAGTCTAAGCATAGTTGCAGCTAGTGGCCCCATACAGTTCCCACATTGAGTGACCATGATCAATTTCATTCCTCCAATATGTGAACTTCATAGGTTCACTTTCAGTTTCCCAAACAGAACAATCATGTGGCCACTTATTTAAAAAGTGAGCATAGTATTGCTTTTGTTTCTCATTTACTTGGCAGGTCTTATTCCCCCCCCCCCTGTCTACTCAACTTTTACCTTCTTACAGAATTTGATCCGGATGACTGTCCACAAGACTGCTCAAGACCATGTGAGAATGTTTGTCCTGCTAATGCTATATTGCTGAATAATACAGTTGGCGCATTGCAGGTGCTACTTAAATTCCATGCTTTTTTCCTTTTACTATCATCTATGTGATTTTTTTGGTATAACCTTTTGTTAATTTGTAAGATGTTTGTGTATGGAACTGATCAGCAGCATGGAGTACTGACAGAACGGTGCTATGGATGTGGACGATGCTTTCCTGTTTGCCCCTACGATAAAATAAGTGAGGCCTTCCCTTGGTTTCTTCTTATATCCTGTTCCAAGTTGGGCTCTGTTTGGTACTTACATTGTCCTTTTACGGGTCCTCCTCCATCCTTGGGGCGTTCAAAGCAAGATTCCACATTATGATTAAGCAATTAAGAACTGCAAAGTTTCTTATTTATCTTTTAAACCTGAATTATTCACTTGTCCATTTGTAATGAATTTTAACAAAAATGCTAATGATCCTGAATGATAAAAACATGTTCTGAATTCGAAAATTCTACATTTATGAGATTCCTTTTTCTTTTCTGAATCAATTATATGATTAATGTAGTGGAGATTACATATATAAGGGATGCTGCTGCAACAGCTGAGCTTCTGAAGAGGAGTGATGTTGATGCTGTGGAGATACATACAAGTGGAAGGTATACTGTTTAGTTCTTATCGGCTTATTGCATAAAAATATATGATACCTATATACTTAGCACTCAGTAGCATTGTTCCCTCCAAGGCAAGGTTATCTTATTGATCACTACTCATAACTCACAGATTATACCATTCTTCCATTCACAGATTATACTCAGCAAAAAATTTATTTGGTGTAATCCATTTAGGCATGTATCATTCTTTAAAGAACTTTGGGATGGATTGGGAGATTCTGTTAGTAGTCTGAAACTTGTTGCTGTAAGTAAAGAAACCTTCACCAGGTGTTTGACTCATCTTATGACCTAACAATATTTTTATCAGTAGCCACAAGGCCCACAACTCCCAAAATAGTTTCATTTAAACATTTTAAGTTTTTTTTTATAAAAAAATTTGAACTTCCAGGTTAGCTTGCCTGACATAGGTGATTCAACCATATCTGCAATGAATATGATGTACTCTGTTATGGAAGCCAATATGTCTTTCTTCAACCTATGGCAGGTAAACTTGTTTTATCATTAGACCTCACAGAGGCGCCTGACATTTCTGGAAGCTCTTCAATATTATTTTGTTAACTTTCTAAATAGTAATATATACGATGATATCTGAAGTTGGACGGTCGTCCCATGAGTGGAGATATCGGGCGAGGCGCCACCAGGGAAGCAATAGCTTTTGCAGTACGTATAGCTGCTGCTAAAGACAAGCCTCAAGGTTTGTTCACAGAGATAATACTACCTACCCATTTTGTTTACCTGTTGTACATGTGGAATCTGCCAATGGATCTGCAGTTTTAACAAAATCTTTTCATGTGGTAGGTTTCCTTCAACTGGCTGGTGGTACTAATGGTCACACAGTAGATGGGTTAAAAAAGCATAGACTCTTTCAGACCACTGCCACATCAAGTACTTATATTTACCACCAATTTATAAGCTTGGTTTGTTCCTTAATTGGTTATTTTATGATGTGAAGCTCTTCTACCAACTTTCTTTTCCTTCTTTAGCCAACTCAGAGGACAAGAACCTACATTCAAGTTTACCTAAATCTAATGCATTAATTGCTGGGGTAGCTTATGGAGGCTATGCAAGAAAGGTATGTTTACTAAATTATTTCTCCATCTTGTTTCAATTATTGTTATAAGTTACTCTGATGCAGACTTTTTGCTCAACTCGGAATCTTATCCCCTAGTTATTTGATGGATAAAGCATAAGGGAAATATGAATGATATTTATATAGATTAGTTAAGGTTTGTTGAACATAACCCAGACTTCGTGCTTGGCCAAACAATGAAAGACTATCTGACCATAGGTTCAGCGCACACTATTATTGATTGCTGTAAGAAACACTATTATTCACAAGGTTGAACTGAATATCTGCATTTGCAGAGTCTACAAATCTATAAGGTTCTGCATTTTTTCTGCACTCTTAAATTAGTGAGTAACCATTCCTATTGTCCCATCTCCCATTGTCTACTTGTGTGAAGAGCAGTGGAATGAATACTGGAATTGCAGAAACAGGTTTTTTAACCTGAAACATTTTCTGAATACTGGAATTACTGTAATACAACTAGAGGCATCGAATGACTCTCTTCACATCCTTCATAGAAACAATAATAACAAGATTGATTTTCTTTTTCAACTTGTTTACATTGGATGTGATGTATAAAAGTAATACAGCACTATATTAAGTGTATTTTCTGGGTCTTCATTTTGTTTGCCTGGAGGTCCACAATTATCTTGTAGTGGTCATGGATTGCTCTCAGAAGCCACTGCTGCTTCATCTGGACTTTGTTAGGTGTGCAAATGAAATAAGGAGATCATTGTAACAGATTACTCGTATCCTCCTCAGCCCTCCCCTTTTGCACCAAAAAGTGATGCTACCACCTCTTAAATATGCTAGAAAAAACTGAATATCAGTCTCTGCTGTCCAATGCCCAATCAGACATTTGATAGGCATTCAGTTGGAATTCTATTAGTATGTCCTAACTAACGAACTTAATAATTGTTCTTTCTGCAAACTATTAATGAATTGCATTACCATCTTTTACATCAGATTGTTGGAAGAACTCTAAATTCCATGCAAGCTCAGCATGGACATGCCTGCATTGAAGATCACCCCGAGCATCTTGATATGGCACTTACCGAAGCCCTTGCATTGGTAGGACCAATCAAGTGTTGTCCAAGTTCTTGACAGCATGCATACATTCTGCACTCCTGACCTTGACATAGAGATCGACTTGCCCAATCAGCTACATAAAAGAACTCACCTCATTGCCCCTTGCATTGATCAGTAAACTGATAACTTCAGATACTTGATATCCTCTCCAACACTGTGAAGTGTATACTTCAACAGATCAACCTTTACTTAAAATCCACAACTTTTCTTGCAGACACAATATATATACAGAAGATGAAAAATGTAGCAAAATAAGCCTCTAGTTCTGTTTAATTATTTATCTTGCAATGTTGAGTTATTATTATGATAGGTCCCAATCAAAGCTATTGAAAAGTGAAGATAAATATTCTCAAATGAACCACAAATATTTTCCCATTAATGCTAGAGACCCAAAAAATATTTCCATAATATATTCCCAGAATAATGTGATAGCAGTGATGTGACAGAGTGAAATTTTTTAATACGTGTGTTAATGTGAATGTACGAGAGGTGCATTTCATTTATTGTTTTAACAACCAATTAAAACTAAACAAGTATTTTTTGGAAATAATTGGGGGACTAGCATCTCATATTTTCCCAAATAAGACTTGCCTTCGTATTGATCATAACTTAGTTTAAATATAAAAGGAATGCTAGAGATCCCAAATATTGTCCCATTTTTTTTCCAAATGACATGACATATGTATGCACGCGGGGTGTCGTATTATTATAGAAATGTTACCAATTATACACGTGATAACTCAGTATTTGAGTTAATTTTTGAAATAATTTTTGGGGTCAGTAGCATTTTTCTAAATACAAATGATAACTGCTTCTCATTCCTAGAATCAAGACCTAACAACCTAATAAATAGGATCGTGATTGCTAACTGCTAGTACTCCTAATAACTGCCACTAATACTAGGTGATAATTGCTTATACTAATATCTACTAATTCCATCAATTATCTAAAATAAATAACAGACCTACTACTAAACAAAGCTTGTATGTGACTTATCATATTATTATTGCTTTTTCTAAAAAAATTTCTATGTGAAATCTCAAACCAGTCTGGAATGTTAAGGTTGGACATCATTTTTATGGCTTAAAAATGAGTAAAGCCTGAGATTCGCAAACGGGTAATTTATGTTATTTGCAAAAAGGCACAAGATCTGAAAATATATTTAAAAATGGTTGGCCTGCTTTCTGATAGCAGATTTGAATTAATATATGGAAATGTCGATACCTGATTGTTAATAATAAGTGTCAAGTGAGTGAAAGTAAAATAAAGAACTCGTTTGACATGCTTCTACTCAAAGTTCAGTATCAATGATCCACCCAACTTGCACCAATACCAAACTGTTTATTATGAATGACGCAACTGCTAGTGTATATTTATTCAACAGAAATTTATTTTTTGAGAGAGAGATATGAACTACTCGTACAGTGGCACGTGATGGGTGTTACTGTTACTGTTACTGGGTGAGGGGCGCTGGGTAGCTGGTCTGTCGTTTCTTAACTTCAAATTTTAATCCCATTCCCCTCCCTCTCTCTCTGTCCATGTACTGATATATAGATACGTCTATCTATATTTAACTACTCCATTTCTGTGTATATATATCACCGCATTCGTTTCACGTAGCGTCGTCTCTCTCTCTCTCTCTCTCGCTCTCTCAGGTAATAGCATTCGTTTCACGTAGCGTCGTCTCTCTCTCTCTCTCGCTCGCTCTCTCAGGTAATAGCATTCGTTTCACGTAGCGTCGTCTCTCTCTCTCTCTCTCTCGCTCTCTCAGGTAATAGCATTCGTTTCACGTAGCGTCGTCTCTCTCTCTCTCTCGCTCGCTCTCTCAGGTAATAGCATTCGTTTCACGTAGCGTCGTCTCTCTCTCTCTCTCTCTCGCTCTCTCAGGTAATAGCATTCGTTTCACGTAGCGTCGTCTCTCTCTCTCTCTCTCTCTCGCTCTCTCAGGTAATAGCACCGCATTTATACATTCTGCTCTTTGTTTTTTCATTAAATTTAGATCTAATTTAGCTTAATTTAAATTATTTTTATGTGTTTTTTTGTTGTTATCTCGTTGATGTATTGTATTCGAGTCAAGTAGCTGAAGCTTTTTAAGTCTTGGTAAGATTATATAATCAGATCTAATTGAGCTCATTGATCAGCTGCGATTTATTAGTTCCACATTGTTTCTATTCTTCTTGATCCGGTGTGTTTGTAATTTATATCTACTTGTAGTTGTGAAATTCATTTTTGTTCGATATCAGTTTGTGATTTTAAGTGCTGTTGATTTAATTTCTTGATTTTTCGATTCTGTTCTGTATCTATGGACTCAAGGGTTTCAAATTGGTTGTACATGTATTTAGAATGTTATTCCAATCATAGATCGTGTCAAGTGTGAATGTTTTGTGTTTTTCAGTCATTCAAAGTTTTTTCGTATGCCACCATTTGAATGAGTGTATATATATATGCTCATACGTAGGTCTTATTATTGACATTAAGGAGTTGTGAACCAGTTGTATGATTGTATTTGTATTAAGAATGTACTAAGTGTGGACATTTTTCGTGTGTCTTGCGAAGTTTTCCTTGTACTACATTTGGTTGAGTATATTTTGTAGCATTGATGTTTTTACATTGGCATTCAATATGAGATCAGGGTGTTTCTTCTATTCTATGTAAGCTAAGCCGGCATGAAGCTTGGAAATTAATTCATACTGTTTAAATTTGTTTACAGAGTTTCATATGTGTTTGCTAGTTGTTTAGTTGTAGCCTGTAGGAAGTAGAAAGTATGTAATTGGACACAAGTGCAGTTTGTATCTGCCTCTATTTTCCATAAAGTTTTTAACTTTTTTTCCATAATTGGACAAGGTAACAAAATATTATTATATAGGATGATCTGTCATGTATCGTCTTAAAAGAGTTTACAGTATCTGTTGTCCTGCAAACAATTTCTTTATTTTATTTTAGGGAAGTTCGCATTAGAGTTCACCATTTCTCTGAGCATTATATAATTATATATTTATATTTACTTTCCTTGCAGGTGCCCTTGAGTGATCAACATGGCTACTGGACAAATATTTTCAAAGGCTACACAAGCATTGTTCTACAACTATAAACAACTACCTATACAACGAATGCTAGATTTTGACTTTCTTTGTGGTGTGTATGCCTTCTTTCCCTAGGCCTTGTCATCTAATGTCACAATAGTACAATGTTTCATACAATTTTCCTGATGTAAAATTGTTAATCATTATTTAGTGATTAAATAACTTATAACTGTTATTTTACATTTACAGGTAGGGATACACCATCAGTTGCTGGAATCATAAATCCTGGTTCAGAAGGATTTCAGAAACTGTTTTTCGGCCAGGAGGAAATTGCCGTACCAGTACACTCAACGTTAGTTTGTAACCACTCGCACCTTTCTAAGTTTCATGCAAATTGTAGTAGCTACGAATTTGTAAAAGATAGTTTTGCATATTTTTAAGCTCCCACATATTTACTTTGTGGTTCAATCACATTAACTAGTCAATTTATCTTCAAAGTTAGTTAAGCTGCTGTGATATGATAACTTATCATAGTCCACCTTTCACTATATGATAACTTATCATAGTTCACCTTTCACTAATATATTAATATTGATCAATTTATATATATATTACGAAGAAAAAGTATGTTATTTTAGTGGCAACTTGTCCTGCAATTGGACGCTGTGAAAAGTACTTATTTGAGTAGAGTTTTTTAGTAGTTCTAGCTTGCAGCAATTAGTGTTGTGTGATTTGAGTTGAATTTTCTTACCTTAATTTGGATCCACATTGTTTATCAGCATTGAAGCTGCCTGTGCTGCACATCCTACCGCTGATGTATTTATAAACTTCGCCTCATTCAGAAGGTTTGTCCACAGACTTCTAAGTAGTCCTAAAAGTAAAAGATACTTCAGAGCATCACATTATCTTAGTTTGGATATTAATACATTATCTCTACATTATTTCCAGTGCTGCTGATTCATCGAAATTAGCTCTAAAACAGCCAACTATTAGGGTTGTGGCTATAATAGCTGAAGGTGTTCCAGAGTCGGACACCAAGGAATTGATTGCGTTTGCGAGAGCAAATAATAAGGTAGAAATTGACAAGGTTTTCCCATGATTCATCTTTGAAAGATACACCTGACCAATTCAAAATTTTATCAAGTCTTGCATGTGCACTTGATGCATGTGTCCTGAAGTTATTGCCAGAGTAATTTATTTTAGTTTAATTATGCATCTTGATGTTTTGTGCAGATTGTTATTGGACCTGCCACTGTTGGGGGTATTCAAGCTGGGGCTTTTAAGATTGGCGACACTGCTGGAACAATAGATAATATTATTCAGTGCAAGCTCTATAGGCCTGGATCAGTTGGATTTGTCTCCAAATCGGTGAGAATTGTTTTTCTTGTTTATTATTTCTTTTGTTTCATTTGTACATGGTCTGCCAAGACGCCTTTTCTCTGCTGAGAAGACGTTCTTGATGTACTATAATTCGATAAACCCTTTATCTGTTGTAACAATATAAAACTTTATTGATAGAATTTCGACTTAAAAAAAACTATTAGATTGTGTAAATTATGAATATTAATAGCGAAATTTTAGTGTAAGAAGTTCTATTGATAATGTAGAAATATATTTTTCTTTTTGCCTTTACCTTCCAGAGAATTGTATTCCCTCCATCCCATATATTTTGTCGCTTTGACCTAATTATGGTCAAATTGATCATTTTTATAATGAAATTTACATATATTATATGGTAATATATTACCATAAACTATTTATATTTTATCAAGATTCGTTTTTCAAATTCATAATAACATCGGAAGATAATTTTCAATTGGAGGTCACAATTTGGTCGATTTGACCAACAAAATCAAAAAAGGACAAAATAAGTGGGACATGGGAGTATTAGACCAGGTAATTCGGATAATTGGATTGGATCAACTTTTGGTTATGATATATTTTGAGTACTGTTCAGACCGGATCAGATTTAGTTTGGATTAAAATCGGTTGAATTTCGGATTAAGATCATATTAAGTTTGGTTCGGATTAAATTCGGTTCAGATCATTTCGGATCGAAAAAATACAGTATGGATTAATTTTGGATTAGTTTTTAATTATAATAAAACTAAAATAAAAGTCTTTAAATAAGTTTGTTGAAGTAATAACTTATTCATTATCTTTCTGCATCTGTTTTTTAATTTGTGAGACTTTAAAAAATTATCTTATTATTAAATATATTAGTTATAATATAAAATAACAAAAGTTTTTAAAACTTTGATTGTATAACCAGTTTAATTTTTTGATATAAAATTATTTTAAATATGAATTTTGCTTAAGAATAGGTTCATCTAGTGAATAAAAAGTGGGTTAATATATAAAATATAAACCATGACCCATTAAAATATAACTATTAGATTAAAATTCAATTCAACTCTTTTCTAATTCGATATACTCCCTCTGTCCCATCCAATTCTTTACACTTTCCTTTTTT